>WMED01002030.1:0-25365 GCA_019650415.1 Pipa parva
AATTTTCAGTGAAATTCGGAACGAATCACACTTCGGCCGAATCGATTCGGCCATCTCTAACCTGTTTTGCTTGCCTTGATATCCTGTCCTCTTCCTTACTGCAGCAGAGATTCCCCAAATTTCAAAGGAAATGCCTAGATGTATTAGTGCCACCCCTGAACTGACATCCTCATCATCTGCCAACTTTGAAAGCTTGTTGGGTTCTGCCAGATCAAAACATGCATATCTTATAATTTTCCCTCTTCCCCTCCTTCTAACTGTTAACCTGATAGCTGCCTCATTTCTCTGCCCCTCTAAACTTCCAACCCCACTCTCATCTTTCCCAGTGAGTGCTTGCTCATTGAGCAGCAAACTCCTTTCATGGTTATCAATGGATCTCAGTGTTTCAAGTTGCAGATTTAGATTCAGTATTGGCCTTTGAATTAAGCAATGTGCACACATTTTGCACAACAAATATGCACTCTCGAACAGCTGTAGATAAACAGGTAGATAAAATGTATTTACAAATTTATGTGCAGAAAAAACTTCAGTAAGTAAATGCAATTGAATATGTAATACAAACACCTCCCTTCTAAACTTCATGAATGTAAAGTCACTTAATTTTAATCACACACTTTAGTAAAACACACTTTAATAAAACACACAATTGCTTTTATTAAGAGCCTTTTAAAGTTTGTTCCCCCCATACTCAGCTGCAATGCTTGCTGCTAATGCTTCCTCTGTTTGCAATGAGGCAGAAGTCTTATCGGGTCCGCTAGGATTCAGGGACTTTCCACTGAACCCTTTAAAAAAAATATCTTTTTATTAATTAATATTAATAAAATGTAAATATACTGTATATTTAAGCAGGGATTGAAGCAACAGATTGTGAGTGTACAAGTATTTTATCCCAGCTAAAGTGGCGAAAGACATCTGGGAATATATTTAAAAAAAAATATCCAATTTATTATGTAGTTTTAATCAACAATATCTTCTAAATGTTCTGAAGATCTTTTTATTTGTTTTATCTATTTAAAACTGGAAATTGGCATGCCTTGCATCTGCTGTTCACAAAATATTGTCATATTATATTATATTATATAATATTATATGATGTCAGATAAAACAATAGAAATTAATTTTGTTGAGAATAAACTCTAGTGATAAAACTTACGAAAAAAAAAAAATATCACAAGTTCGAAAGAAAAACAGCAATACTTTGGCTGTGACATTTAAACTGTAGTGAATGTCTGGTTTTGCATTGATTTCTCCCTTTAAACAATCTTGCTGGATTTTCTCCCAGCCTTAATTCCATTTTGTGAACTGTGGAGTATGGTTTTGACATTTCAATAGCCTATATGCTCTTGTTTTAACCCAAGAAGCCATGAAAAGAAAGATAGATTTTCCACACATGAGATTAATAAGAGTCTAGTGGAATTTCATATGTAACAAAAAAATAACAGTTTGTGATTTTCCGAGATGGAAAAAGATAAACTCATAATATGATCACATTGTGCCTTTAGGAAAGAGAAGTAGCAGCAAACACAAATGTAATAAATATAATTCTCACTACAAATAACTGATATTTTTAATAACATATTTTAGTTTTGGTTTGTATTTTGTTCATGCTTCAATACATTTTGCAATTTTACTACAAATACAATTTCTAGGGGTATAGATTTGGCAAAATAAAAATCTATATAATGACATTTTTAATGATCTGGGGGCTTGCTACCTTCTGCTGTTTATGACAAAAACATAAAAATTAAAATGTGAAAAAAACCCTCTAATTTACCATAGAACATGCAATTTTGCAGAGACTGTGCAATTTTTCAATGAAAATGCTGGTTTCCTTGCAAAAATGTAATATTGCCACGAAAATGAACAAATTAGCATCGTCATTTCCATTTTGTCCACATTTCTGCTTGTTAAATATGTCTCAAGTTTATATCACAGACTTATCACAGACAATACTATTTTGAAGGAAGAAAAAACTAAAGTGAAAACTTATTACATTGTAAATGTAATTGTTGATCATTATACATCTTTTTACATTTTTATCAATTAAACTACAGATGTAAGGGCATCTGTCTTCACCCACTATGTAGTCCTTGGGAGTGCATTATTATCGCTCTTACATATTTACTAAAGTTGAATTGCTCATTATTGCAATTATCGCCATGTTTTTTGCGAATTTGGGTGATGTCGCCATAGCCTATTTATTAATATGCGGCAATAGCGCCGCTTGACAGTTATGAACGCTAAAATCGGTGATATTGATATCGGTAAATTGCAATGCACCTATAATATTAATGGTAGTGCTTCTATGTTGTTATTGATAACGGTATAAATATTGATAATACAACAGTGGTTTCACTTAACATAACTCAGGACTATAATCACACTTTTGCCCATTGAGAGTAATGAATAACGCCACCCAGAGAGTAGAAAAATATCAATCCTCAGAAATAGCAAAAAAAGCCTAAACACCTTAGTAAATAATGTAGAAAATATTGCAGATGGGACGGACAGCATTAAAAATTGTCGATATCGATATCACTAACGGTAAAACCACAAACATGCGATACATAGCGATACCCACTGTGAATATTAGCTTTGGGGTTTTGTTAAATAGGCAAAAATATAGATGTCGCTAAAAATAGCCACTTTGCAAATTCGATTTCAAAAGGATAAACAATTCAACTTTAGTAAATATGCCCCTGTAGGATAAAGTCTAAGGGCCTGTTTCACACTAGTGTAATTGTGGTAGTGTATTTTATGAAAGTGCATCCCAAAACTATGCCAGAAAATTCAGGCCAGTGTATATTCTAGACGCACTTTCCTATTGTAATTACCGTGTGAAATCTGCCTCAGCATTCGTGGCTCCTCCTATCTAGTCATGTTTTGTTAGCGGTGTATATACACCACTTGGGTTTACAGTATTATAAAAATAAATAATAAGCAAGCTTTAATCTAACAGTAGCTATTGGCAAATGAATCAGACATGTTTGCAAATTACACAAGGAATGCAATTGCCTTTGACGCTCATGTTTTGCTTTATTCTACCTCATTACATTAAACCTAGCTTTACTATTGCCATGAAAAAATTAATGTAGTCCACTTTGAGTGGAAAAGCTTAAGTTAAGCTCATTTTAAACTAACCAAGCACCAGAGCTAATGGAAAAAGTGTCCTTCACATTAGGATGCAGGTCTAATTGATACCTAGTAAATACTGTTCACAAATGACAGTCTACTAAGTTGTGTCTGTATGAATATATATATATATTGTATATATCATGGGGTCAACTGTGTTTGAAAGTTATAAAAAGAACTTGCAGTGTTAAAGTAATTCTACTACTTGACCTACTCATTTCCACAATACTCCTTATAAATGTCTGTTAACTGTTATAAGAGCCTGAGGTTCAGGTTTACAGTTTCTGTGCTGTCATTCTGGGAATCAATTATATGTATTGCTTTTCACAAAGTGGTGCCTAACTTTCCTGGGTAATACTAGCCTATAAAATCCCCTACAAAGGGGATGTTCAATTTGGAAATAATTTTTAGTATGTTGTAGATAGTGGTATTCTAAGGCAATTTGCAACTGGTCTTCATTTTTTTTTTTAAGTTTCTGAATTAAATAAAACCTTGTTTGCACTGAAAAGGCCTACTGGTTGTCAGTGTCATGAGTTGAGTGCAGGTTAGAATAATGAGAGTACAGGGTCTGTCCAGAAAGCTAACTAGTAAAAATAATTAGAAATTAAAACTTAAGCTTCAGATTAATTGATGTGGGCCAGGGGCATCAGGCAACTAAAAAGATGAAGAAAAAATAATAATAAAAAAAATAAAATAAAGAACTCAATAAACACAAAAATAAAGACAAATTGCAAGAGTTCTGCTTCTCAGTAGGAGTAAAGTAAAGCTTAAGGTCCATAGCATAACCCTTAATGGAATAATGAATACAGGTAAATAGAACAGAGTAAATAAATTAATTTCAAGGACAACAACATTACTAAAAAACTGTATGTCAATATAGCTGACAATATAGGGGGGAATACACCATAGTGCGAAGTGAGGACAGGATCCTTCGCCTCACTTCGCACAGACTGTTATGCGGTCGCTGATGTCCTGCAAGTGGACATCAGCGAATGCTTTAAAGGGATTCCAGTCTCAGCGAGAGCACTCGAGTCGCCTCACAGAGACTGGAATTCCTTTAAAGCGTTCACCGATGTCCGCGTGCAGGACATCAGCGAGCTCTTAACAGTCTGTGCGAAGTGAGGCTAAAGATCCGGAGCTCACTTCACACTATGGTGAATTCCCCGCCATAGTTGTCAGTTACAAAATATGTAATAATAAAGTAACAGGATTAGCATTTTTATCAATAGAAATATATATGTTTTCTAGTATGAAGTAAGGGTCATTTTGGTTAAGCCAGAAAAACTAAATTAAAGGTTCCTGCTCTTAACAGATTTCATTTGGTCCCTGGGACTATTAAAATGTTAGATTAACCCTCACAGTAATATCAGAAAGCATTATCTATTTTCTTAAGTGCATATTTGCACGGGACCATATAGTTTCTGAACTACAGTCTTATTATACGGGAACTCCCTTTTTTTCCCCACCCTATAATGATTATAGGGTGGGGAAAAAAAGGAAGTTTTCCCGTATAATAAGTCTGTAGTTCAGAAACTATAAGGTCCCGTGCAAATATGCACTTAAGAAAATAGATTGTGTGTGATATTTCCATTGTTTTCCTAGATTCAAAACAAGTCTTAATTTTCATTTAACCCAACATTTGAAAAATGCCATAGGAGAACATGTCAAATAGATGATCATCAAGAGGTTAGTGTTTTCGCACAAAAAGTTGATAAGGATATTTTTGCAACCTAGGATACCTAAAAGAAAGCTCTCTGCCAAAAATCTTTCTCTAAACTGCTGTTTAAAATAAATCTAGCAGTGCGCACTGAATCTGAATTCAAAATTATAGCCAGCCATAATTTTGTCTAATGTGTCAGATGCAATGCCGCAACCTTTTATTCACAGCTAGCATATGAAAGTTTCTGAAAGAGAGCTTAAGAAGGATTAATGGCTAAATGTCTTAATTTTCTACTGACATTTATCATGAGGATTTGTGGAGGATTTATATTGAAGGTAATGTTAAATAGGTGAAGAGAGATACCTTTTTAACAACTTTAGATGGTAGGCTAATATTATAATATAAAGAACAATGCATTATGTGGGGCATATTTACTAAAGTCGATATCCTCTATAACGCTAATATCGCCAGATATCGCCATGGATTTAGCAATATAGGAGGATATCGCCATAGACCATTTACTATTATGCAGCAATAGTGCTGCTAGGGTGTTATATGCATTTATCCAGGTGATATCGATATCTGTAGAAGCAGTGGTACTGGTGGAGTCTATGGGGAAGGATATAGGTATCAAAATCGATATCGATATCCATGTGTATATCGATATCGATAAGATACACTTAAAACATAACTCCAGACTACAAACACACTTTGCCCCATTGAAAGTAATGGATAACGTCACCCAGAGAGTGGCAATATATTAACAGAAATAGCCAAAAAAAAAAACAAACACTTATCTTAGTAAATAATGCAGAACAGCGTTAAATCCGGCAATATCGATATCGTCAAAAAACCCCATACCAGCGATACACAGAGATATCCATTGCGGTAATGCCTTCGGGTGCTTTAGTAAATGGGAGATAATATCGATATCGCCAAATCCTGCATTAACTAAATTCAATTTTGTAGGGATATCCAATTCGACTTTAGTAAATGTGCCCCAAATTATGTGTTTACTTTTGTTTAAGGCAGGGATTGATTACATTATTGGCTTACTCTCTTATTGAAACAACTGGACTGCTAGATATGAACAAAATAAAAAATAAATACTGAGATATGACTCACTATTAATAAGTTATGTGCCCCTAACCTACCTATCTCAGACATTTACATACTAGGCTCTGCTTCAACTCTATACAGATTTTCATAGAGTTGAGCAACTGAGAGAGGAAGGGGTGTGTCTAAAACAGAAAAATGGATGCCTTGTACTGTTAGGGAACTATGCAATGCAGGAACCAATAAATATGAGACATATTGACTGAATAAGGAACTAAGCCAAATTTTAGTTTGTTTGTAAAATATGTAATATGTTAAGGCAATTTTGGCAGTTTATACATGAATAACAATAATGGCAACAATCATCAAAAAAGTTTCAATTTGCAATAAAAACAAATAGAAATGAATGTTTTAAACTAACTTGTGTATGTATAGATAGGTGTCATCTACAAAATAAAATAGTCCTAACTTGCTTTATGACTGAAATAAAGGAAATACTTATCACAGAGCCTCTACCTACATTTATTTTGTTAATGCCGTATTCTAGTCCTTCCTAGGTTTATTACTTCAGTCTTTAAAAATACATTGCCATTAAACTAAAATGATTTTGTCTGAACCCAGAAACAATTTCGAATGTATATAAGAAATCAGTATATGACTGCTTATGTTTTTTATTTAATTTGACAAAATCGTATGCTTATAAGAAAACAAAATGAATTTTTCTTTAATGCTAAAAGAATATTATTGCAAGAAACTAAGGTTTTGATCGTACCTTTAACAATGCATTCTGTTTAGTTCATTGGATTAGTCTTGAAAAAGTAATAATTAATTTAAAAGTAGTTACAATACAGCAGGGTAGGGGCAAGGTTTTTTGTGCCCTAGGTGAAATAATGGAAATGTCCCCCCCCCCCGTACATAATACCTCCCTCAGTGATTTATTTAGGGGCAACATGTCTCTTTTAACCCCCCATAATACCTCCCTCAGTGATTTATTTAGGGGCAACGTCTCTCTCAACCCTCCCATAATCCGTCACTCAGTGATTTATTTAGGGGCAGCATGTCTCTCCCCCCCATAATCCCTCTTTTGCTTATATGTAGAGGTGGCCTAATGAGCTGATTCTTACCTTCTGAACGCACTCAGGGGATTAAATCCAATCATTGCACCACCTCTGCATAGAAGTGAGTGCTAGCAGAGTGCAGGTAGGCATTACTCCAGCTCAGCTCCTCAAACACTCCCCCCTGCATAATCCCTCCCCTCAGCCTGCCTAGCACATCTATACAGAGGTAGTCCAATGATCTGAGACTGATTCTAATCCTCTGACCGCCACTCTTTCAGAAGCGCTAGAGCAGCAAGCACAGAACAATCTCTCCACTGGACACATTATACACTCCCACAAATTGCAAAGTAAGCTGCGCCCTAGGTGGCTGATTACCTTGCCTACTCCTAGGCCTGGCCCTGTAAAACAGTACAAAATCAGTTTTTTGTTTGCACAGCAGTCCATCCAACTTTCTGACTATGATATTATCTTTTTAACAAGGGTGTACAATGTCATAACTATGGAGCTATAAAACATGGTTTACATCAGTGCAGTGGAACAAATTCTTCCTCCAGCACTCCGTTAGTAGTAAAAGTAATCCTTTATTATAGCCTTCTTAGCATGTCATAAAAACATATTAAAAGAAACCTCTGCCTACGCGTTTCGTGCATGGCACTTAATCATGGCCATAATTAAGTGCCACGCACGAAACGCGTAGGCAGAGGTTGCTTTTAAGATGTTTTTATGACATGCTAAGAAGGCTATAATAAAGGATTACTTTTACTACTAACGGAGTGCTGGAGGAAGAATTTGTTCCATTGCTATCAAAAGTCATCCGAAGACTCCGGAGCACCCGATTGATGGTCCCACCAGGCTAGAGCGGTCAGTACACATATGGAAATGTATGTTTTTGTTTTTTCTTTACATCAGTGCAGCCTGGTTAGATTTTAAGCACAGAAAATACCCATGATAAGGCAGAAGTATAGTACATGTAACAGCAAGGACACATTAGGCTTTAGTTTTTTTTACCATTTAACCAAATGTATTGTATAAACTGCAACAAAGCGCTGATAAAAGCCTGCTTTTAATGGGAAATCATTATTTCATAATGGTTGTTCAATAACTGGTCAGATCAACCTCTTTTTTATCTTTGAGACGTCGCTTAATTCACTGATGCTTCTTTTTCTCATAAAACTGAAAATCACAATAATACCGTAAGCCCCTAAATGAATGCTAATTGCTGGAGATGATCCTAACTCTGTCCTGTCCATGAGTCTTGCAATTCCTTCTTTACCGGCAATTGTACAATTCCCTCTGTGCCAGGGAGATTCTAGCAGCATTGGATCTACAGGGTTTTCGGACCTTCCTCTGGATGCCTCTGTTCTTTTCTTTGCGTGTAAAAACCTCCTCTGATACTTTGTAGATTACACCAGCTCTTTCTTTAAAGAGACAATTCACCAACAGTTATTTGCCTTCTATATGTCATTGTAAAATGAATTAATCCTATTTGCAGCATATATTATTTACTTTTATTCTTTTTTTTTTTTAAATTTACAACCAGTTTCTTAGTAAATCTCTATCTCTCTCTCTCACCTACTATTTGTAAAAGCATCATTGTGAAAGTTACATTTCTCATTGGTTCGTGTTGCACTTCCCCTTTGTGTTTGCATCAAGCTATCTTTTATAAATACTGTACGGCCTTCTTAGGCCAGGTTCACACTGGTGTAAATGCACTAACACTTGAAAAAAAAAATGTGCGCCGCAAAACCCAATGCAACTTACTTGTTTGGGCCACACTAGTAATAAACGTGAGCACACACATGCACAAATGCTTGCTATTGCATATTTGACGGGTGTATGTAAATAACGTGAAGAATTCAGCCAGATAGGAGGCGCTGCAAACGCTGAGGGAGCATTCACACTGTGTTGGCAAGTACAATAGAAAAGTGCATCCCGAATATATGGCGGCCTGAATTTGCCAGCGTATTTTTAGGATGCACTTTTCTGAAATGCGTTGATGTATTTATGCCAGTGTGAACCTGGCCTTAAAGACTTTATGAATACAGATATGTATTATTTTCATAGAAAATAGAGCGAGGCATTGTTTACTGAACAAGTATACATATCTGCATCCAGCAAAGATGTCATTTGTGTACGTATTATACCAAAATAACTGCCACACCAATCCAAATGAATTTGTTTCTTATTGGATGGTCATTTTGGTCATTTTCTCTGCTGCTTAGTAATGACTTTAGGCATTCTTACTATGCAAGTGCACCCATGTCAGAGGTGGGAATGATTAGAATTCCTAATTATCAACAAGAAGAAAAAAACCATAGTGGGGAAAATACTTAATAAATAAAAAGCATTATTTTTAATCCAACACCTATTATCATCTTTTAAAAAAAAAAAAAAAAAAAAGGAACATGTCAAAGAAGTAATAATGCACTCACAGATTCATTAACGCTTTTATTAACACTCTGAACTGAACAGGAATAAACTTGTCAGAAGTAACACAGTTAATTGATGATAACCCATGATCAATGACTAATCAAATAATGATATCACTACTAATACTACATATTTTTTTAAGTCTCCTATCAGGATTAATTAAAGTTCTTAGATTGTCCATTTCTGCTCTTTTCGTTTCTTTGGTGTCCACTTGATTTAGGAATATGAACATGGAGGGGAAATGTACAATAATGCCTGTTATTTATTTTGTGAATATGGTGAGGGGAAAAAAAAGAATTTTTTCTTGAAAAAGAGAGTTGGTGGTAATACATTGAGGAGTGGGGCTTATTTAAGGAATGGAGCTATTCCATGCTGACTTTGTGTAGCTGACACTCCTTTCAGCCTGTGAAAGTTCAGATCAGGCAAAGCTTTATTTAATTTTACTGCATTTATATGTTTGAATGAAGAAAGTTGAGCACTGGCCACAAACATCATGGTCTTTTCAGTTGAGGTCATATAATCCAGTTTTCCATCTGTGCAAATAATGCAATGAATATAATCATGGAGTGGAACCTCTGGGTAACAGCTTTCCCCAGCAACACAAAAAAGGAACATTTGGAATTATTTTGATTGTCATGGCAGTTATTCCATTGTAGTATTTGCATAAATGGTGTCATTAAAGTTGAGTTTCTTATTGGTTTGTGCAGTTCATTTAAGTTAAAAATCTTCCCAATGTTGAGTTTGTGTAGATGCTCCTATTTTCAGCCTGTTAAAGCTCAGATTAACTGAGGGGTTGGAGTGGATGAGAAGAGCAAATTGCACTATCCAAGTGAGACAGGGCCATGGTTGGTAAGATAAGGGTAGATTATATGTTTATAACACTGGTAAATGTGGGGTTAATTAGAATATTGCTATCAAGTTACCCCTATAACCAAGAAGTGTTAGTGAAGAAAGGCTCATTGGCCCGTAGGGGATATTTATAAATCTTTCAAAGTTTTTCGATTTGGTAAAGGTGGTGAAATATTTACAATACTTTGATATTGCTGTTTTTTTTCAACAATTTATAAAGCAGTTCCATCAAATTTGTTGGTGTAAAGTAATGAAAACCAGTTGATCCCTATGGAGATGGCTCTGCAACATTCAGATCAGTTTCCCAATCAATAAATATCAATCAAAAATGGAACGTAACTCCAATGAAACACTGCAAATTTAATGCATCAATATTTTACATTATTAATCAATTTCAATACCACTTTTTCTTTGATGATACTTTTTCTACCGTGTCCAAGTGACAGGATCAACTTCATAGGAGATAACGATATACGCCTACCTGAGGCAGATAAGCATTTTTGGGTGATGTAATTTACTGAAATTTGTTGCTGGTACTTTTATAAATGGCGCCAAATTATTGAAATCAACATGTCACACAGCGATACTGAAACATTTCCCTGTAAAGCTTATTTATTTTTTCACTACCCAAAAATAAGTTTTCAAAAAAAAAACAAAAACTATTAACTCATTGGAAAACACTTCAACTTCTATAAATAATTCCCTTTAAATATGTGAATTATTTAAGTTATACACGATGGTCTGCCATAAAACTACATATTGTCTTCAGTTTGGACAACTGATTTGTTTGCAATGGAAGACATTAGTCAGATCCATAATTCCCTTGCCCACGCACTGACACTTTTAAAATATATAGGCTCTCAAACATATCCTGTTTGCCAAACATAGTAAAATGTTGCCTCCACTAAATTTAGCAATGATGGAATGTTTGACATCATCATAAGGAAAACACTTTAGCACTTGACATTCAGGTTGAAATGATGTATAAAACAAAGCAGATGTTTAAACAACCCTGATGGTTTGAGACAATTCTATCTTTGATAACATAAAGCACCACATTGTGTTTATCCTGATTATTAAATTAATCTAGAACCTTTTAGCTTTGCAAATTGTTTATTTGTTATAATACATCTGAGATTTGATTCTGTTGTTATAGTCAATTGCAAGCACATATTTTATGACTGAGATAAGGACAGCTAATTTGCAATGAAAACTAATTATTCAAAATAATAATAGTCTACCAATTAGACATGGTTGTGATAAACGGCTGCCATTATTGTCTTTATAAATATTTTTGACCTCTTACGTTGCTTGAAATACTGACAAAGACAAAGTTCATGTAGTGGGATAGCAATACGTAAAAAATTAACCAGTCGCCAGCTGTTCCAGCATAATTAATGGTTAGATAAAACTAGCATCCCTCATTCAGCAAAATGAAATTATGCTCCAGGGGGTATGTTCAATCTTACTAGGACAAGGTCACGTAATTAATGCAATGATGTGTGAAATCACTGCAAAATTCCCCAAAATACCAAGAGAAAAGCAGAAATTGTATTCAATACAAATGACTCGGTAACTGATGCTGATATCTATATGATAAATTGGTATACCTAATTAAGAAGGCATAATTGTTTCCTCCCAAAGGAGAATTTCGGTAAAATATTACTAGGCAAGCACAATATTGATAATGTGATTTATCATACTCATGTCACCAACTATGCCTCAGTTTCATAAACTATAGTTCACTAGACTTTAAATATTTAGAATTGTTTTGTGACTTGGTGAATTCTTTAACTATGTTGAATCATATAGCAAGATAAGTAGATACTGGAAAAATGGATGCACAATTATAATAGAGAATTCAAAAATAGCAACCCTCAAAGATTTAAATAAAATGGAAAAGGGTTTATTAGATGGATCATTTTTAGCCATGGTCATGCAATCAAGTCAACAACCAGGGGCCTCAGAAAAAAATTGCACCCCCCTTTAGGAAAAACATTTGTTTTTCATGCCCAACATGCACTGCTTTAATGTGTTAATGACTGACTACAAACCTTTAAAGCAAAGTACTAATTAAACAATATATTATTTTACCAATTTTTGAAATTTCATTATTCCTTGCAAGTACGGTTCCCATCCATCCCAATTAACATTCTATAAATATCTTCGAATCTGCGATTCACAACAGAGAGCTTTTGTGAATACTTTACAAAACCCTTATGCACCTTCATGTCAAATCTATTTATAAAACTTTAATGATGGCCTGGGGAAGAGATGAGGAAGAATTGGTTAGCAAGGACTGGGAAAATATTGTCTTAGGTACAATCTTAAATATATTTATTTAATTAGAAGAACAGACTTTACTTTTTACTTTTACAAGTTCCAACCCTCTTATAGTCCCTTATGTTCAAGATGTAACTTCAAATTCTAATGTGTACTCATGTACAAATTATGCAAGAATTATGCAAGAATAAACATAGTAACATAATTTACAATGCTGAAAAAAGACACAAGCCCATCCATTTCAGCCTATTATCGTGCAATGTTGATCCAATGGAAGGCAAAAAATCCATGAGGCAAAAGCCAATTATACTCATGTTATGGAAATTAATTCCTTCCCAATTCCAAATATGGCAATCAGAATAATTCCCTGAATGAAGATCCACCTTCAGTTATCTAGTACCCATAACTTGCTATGTTCATACTCTGAAGGAAAGCCAAACCCCTTTTCAAACTCTTTAATAGAATTAATGATGCTAACTTCTTCAGGCAGAGAGCTCGATAGCCTCACTACTACTACAGTAAAAAAAAAACATTCTATGTTGATGCAGAAACTTTCTTTCTTCTAAACACAGAGGATGCCCTCTTATTATACTTACAGTCCTATTGAATCCTTGAACCCACTCAAGCTCAACCACACCTTTCTTGTGCTCTTCTTCCCAAAACTGCACAGTTGCCTTACACCATACTGGAGCCCTACTATCAACCCTTTACTTTGCCACCTTTGAGCTGGTGAGGACAAACGCTACATTCAGAGCAGTACACCTTGCTGAATTCATCATTTTGACACACTCTGAGGCTTGGAAAATAGGCAAAAGTCACATACATGCACATGCACAGTAATGCGGAAATATGCGTCCATTTGTTTGATGAATGTATTGGGAAAAGTTGGGAAAGTGCTAAATGGAAACAAATTTACACATCTACTTGACTGGAACTTATAAGGCTTTACAATTTCCCCTCGCAATTAATCCCTAACTGTGAATCCTTGCTATATTTGAAGTCTTGGACTCACATTTCTCACACTCCTTTGAAGTCCAGTGTTCAGAAATTGGCCATATGTTCAAACATAAAAACTTTAATTTGAGAAAAAAAGGTAGTATGGAGATTTCATAGAATTTGTGGATCAATGCTTCTTAGGTTTTCTACTATTTCACACCTCTCGTACAGATATTAGACTTTTCAATAATGATTATGCTTTTATGTTTTCTTGCTGGTCGACACAGACTTCAGCAGTGTCTATGTTTGTTTGTTATAATCCGTTTTTGTGTTACCCTGTTCTCTAACATAAAACCTGAGTCATGTTGTTCTCACTATGGTGACATTTATGGGATTAGAATGGGATCATTTATGTGTAATTTACTATTTGTTAAAATGATTGTTATCTTGTTTGTCTTTCCTTTCTTGATTTTACAAAACATGAATAAAATTGAGATAAAAAAAAAAAAGAAAGTGAAATGTGTTATTAACACTTAAACTTCCCACTGCATGAGTTTGCATTTTTAACTCTGCATTTGTGGACTGGTGTATGTAAGATCTTATCAAACATGAATTCACAGTTGACAATGCAGCCATTCCACTGACATATATATTATTACTGGTCTTTTAAGTAACTATCCAAACCTTTCTTTAAGCTCACAAGCTTATCTGCTAGTGTGGAAGGCTTCCACAATTTAATCAACACTTAGCAACAATTTTTGCTGTAGGATAAACTGTTGCGTGAGGTTAATCCCTTTTCTTCACGCAGCTTCAGTGGGTGCCCTGGTGTCTAATTAAAGTATTTAATATTACAGTGATCTTGTTAATCCTTAATAGAAATATTTTTGCCTCACCTCATAACAAAGATCACCCACTACCTTTATTAGTGTTGTTGCCTGTTTTTGCACCTGTTCCAGTTCCACCATATTCTATAATAGTGCCCAGAACTGGATTGCATATTTAAGGCTGCAAAATTGCAAAATGAATTCCTCTAAAAGAAAGTATTTTACAAGCTTTGGAAGCTGCATATTGTTATTAGATACTATTGTTTATTCTACAGTACACAAGTTCTCCCTCTTTATTACTACAGCCAATCCTGCACCAGGAAACCTTTTCTTGGCATTAGATAAATACATTTTCCACAATAGGATTAGAAGGGCTTATGTTTCTCTGGTGCTGGTTATTTTATCCATTGTGATGTTTGGTAGGATTTCAAAAGATTTAAAAAAAAAAACATTGTACAACATTAATAATAATAATAATTTAGCACATGCTATTTTAAAGCACGCTGGGGACATTGACTTGGAAATAGACTGTTTCTGGAGCCTCAGGTGGATTGAGGGAAAATGGCAAAAACACCTCAGAAATCACTATAAGGGACTGGTGTACAGATGTGTAGATGGAATGGGGAAATTCAGTAACCAGTAATGTTTACATAGTATTGTGGAATCCTACAAATAATACTCTACACAGCTAATCCAAAGCTTCCCATGATAGCTACCAATGATGTGGAATTCATTATTTTATTTCTTTTTCTCATTTAATACAGCACTGTCATCTTAAAATGAGTTCAGATTACCTATGCAGATGAGCATTGCTCTACAAAGTCACGAGGAAAAGTAATCAGAGATAGCGTCGTACTTTCAGGAAATGAATTTATCAGATGAGTTAATGCATTGGAAACATTTTTCAACAATAGCATTTCTGCATAACCTTCCCATATTACAAATGCCCTGGCCTTACATCCAAAGCAGGGAAAACAAACTTCGACATGTTTCATTTCATATATTTATTGGAACAAAATTTTGTTAGACAGAAAAACAGATTAGAAATGGGGACGTTTTCAAGGCTGCCATGTGGAGTTTCTCTCTTTAGACTTTTCTTTTTAACAAATACAGAGGGCAAACAGCTAAATGTCTCAAAATGTTCAATTGTTCATGATTAACAGTTCTGGAAATGTAGCCCATAATAATGGCATGTCTATGAAAAGTTGAGCTAAACTTTTGACCTATATGGGCCATATTTACCCCATTTTGTTGGCAATTTTTATTTCCCTGTACTTTTCAATTCCCCCCGATTCACAAAGAATCAATAAAAATGTTTCCCCATCAAAATCAGTTGTTAACTGGGGCATACTTTGCATTGCGTTTCTATGAGGGTTCCTTCCGTTACAGAATTTTTGGGGGGAGATAAAATAGTTTTTGGACAGTTTAGTAAATAGTAGAAAATATCGTTTCTCCTGCATTTAGTAGTCGAAAAAAAACCTGTTTGACTTTAGTAAATGTGCCCTATAATGTTAATAAATGGCACACGCTATGGCACTTCAGAATGATTTTTTTGCTTATTTCATGAAATAGGTTCACATTTTTTGTTTGAGCCAGCAACCTGTTAGGGAGTGTTGGACAATGAATCAGATTGATGTCTCTGCTATGGAATTTTGCTTGTCACTCTATTGTTCCTCTGAATCATTTGGAAATTCTGCAACATCATCAACTCTGGATCTACATTATCATCTCATCATCATCATCATGCTGCCAATCAATTTGCCTTTGTATTGCTATCCCATCTCTACCCACATAACCCAGCGAAACTTCATTTTGATGAAAGAGAAAAAGGTTGTTTTGTTTTTTTTAAATTGACCGTCCATGACCTCTGCGCACAATAGATTTTTGTTTGCGTATGAAAAGAAAGACAAACGTTGACCTTTATTTATTACTAAAAATATTATATGAATTTATGGTTTTCACTAGATCTGCAGTTACAAACAGATTTAAGTGAAATTGCTAAAAAAAAAAAAAAAAAGTTTACAAATTTTGTTTTGTAAAAAGAAAGCTTGAATGAACCAATTCTGGGCGAAATTTATTAAAGGCGGAATTTTTCCGCCCGATCGCAAATTTTAATGCACGTGCGGAATTCGGATCGATTTCCGATCGCACGATCGGAATTTCGATCGATTTACAATCGTACGATCGGAATTTCGATCGTTTTCCGATCGCACGATCAGAAATTGATCCGAATTCCGCACGTGCGGTAAAAATTCCGGAATTTTTTGGGCGATCGCTTCACCCTTAGTAAATTTCGCCCATTGTTTGTGCATTAAAACACTGTTCAGCTGTAGCAGGGCTGATTTTGTCTGGTTCTATAAGTTGGATTTTGCCATTTGAGCACAATGCATCAGCATATTCCAGTGCGTTAACATTATTTTCACTATAGGACTATATTTAAATGTGATTTCTTATCTTGAATTTTGAGACTCATTTTTTTTTTTAATTTATGCAGTTAATCCCACAACATCTTTATGCTGTTTATAAAGTTGAACATCATTTACATACAATGTAAAATATTTTTGTGATTCAATAAGGGATTTATTCCCAGGTCCCTTTTTATCTACATCGGGTTTATCTCCTTTTGATAAATTAGGTACAGGTTATCTGTATAATAGAAAAAGCCATAAACTAGCAGTAGGTTAATGAAAAATAAGGCATATTTCCAGTCTCGAACATCAGTACACTGCTGGTTATGGTTAAATAAGCTGATAAATTTGTAAATTCATGGTTCCTGGATAATAATTGCAAAAGTAGAATGTAGCACTCTGAAAAAAACTCTTTTCTGAAGGCAAATCAGTACACTGAAGAGCTTGGTGAGAATATCATGATTATGAGATTAATGGCCATGTGGGAAATTAAAAGCATTACAATATATGTTAGAACTTCTCATATTTTATTGTTTATTGGGAAGACTTTCAAAGATTAATCTGTTGCATATTTTAAAGCTCATTGACATTAACTTTAAAAAATGCACACAAAAAGAACAGCTATATGTTTGTTTTGTTTGTGTTATATGTAGAAACCTTAAAAGCAATTAGCACAACAATATATAATGGGATTCTGTCCAATATCACACATATCACTGCAAAAGTGTAAAGTTTTCTTCATCAGTCATGTGTTTTCTGTAATCTCCCTTTGGATATAAACAAGAATTTTGTATAAACTAGTATATTATCGGATAAAATTGTCCCAGTGAGCCCTGAAAAATATAGATTTTTTTAATTTTATTATTTCTAAATGTTGCTACGAATTTCAAGGTAGATCCTAACTCAATCTAGCACTAATGGTATTTGCACAAACAGTTGCTTAATTGGTAGATGCAATGTCTCACTGATATGACTGTATTTAAATCAGTTGTATTAGTTAAAATAAAATATGTACAATTAGGTTTTATTTTCTCTTCTCTGATAATTAAGAGGGTTTTTAGCAGTTTGAGAAATCAGTTGAATAGTCATTAGCACTACCATTTATAACATTTTCACACTCTAAGAAAAACAAATTCTTGTTTTTCCTACATTTTATTTTTACATTTTGCTGGCACAAGAAATGAAAAGAGTAATAAAAAACAGCAATGGAAACAGAGTGAAAATCGAGATAATAGTAGTGCAGTGTGGTTGTAATGGGTGCAAACAGCAGCAAAATAAATGTACCATAATTGTATAGGTAAATACAGTACAAGTACAAGGTATCATTACCAGGCTGAATGGTTTACTGCAACATCACTGGGTTATTCTTGCTCAGTACCCCAAAATACATCCAGCTAATGCCCGGATAATGTGCGGTGTGCAAATTTCCCATTGCCAAAGGATATTGATTTGTAAACGAAGGGATCCTCATCAGAAAAACACAGCAAGTGTGACCATGTCAGCATTTCGATATTTATTGATTTTGATGGGGAAACAGTTTTATTGATCCTTTTTAAATCCAGGAAAATGAAAAGTTCGGGGAAGTAAAAATTGACAGCAAATGGGGTAAAACTATTCAATATGGTCGAAATAGCCATACTAAATTTGCCCCCTCTAATGTTTTTTACAGGTACACTTGAACAACTGTGAGGTAAAGTATTAAATACATTAGATAATATATTCCTTCTTTCAAAATGTATTCCTTTTAAACAAGGAAAAGATAAGAGTTTGTAAAATGTGCTATGTTTCCAAGGTGCAAAGTAATTGGAAACGACAGTTTTGTCGTTGTTATACTGGCTTTGTTTTGTATCCTGTACCAGTTCTGTACTTCTCTAGTAACTGATTCATTATAACCAACAGCATAAACATTGGTTTATTATATTCTTCAGAAGTGTTGAACATACAACCCTTTAGCTGTTATTGACCTACAGCTCCCAGCATGTAAGTTTCAGGTTAACAGATGGAAGTCCAGAGGTTGGATATTACTGATCTACTGAGTAGGGTAAACATGCTGTGAATTCATTTATTAACAGCTGAACTAAAAGATTTAAAGAATCAAAACCCATACAAGCGCTACTTTAGAACTTCTATTTTGTCTCATACAGCTGTTTAACCTGCTGCTTTTTTTCCTCTATCATTATTTTAGTAAGTTGTATTTGCTAAACTGTAAATATAAAATCCTAAAGATATAAAATATAAATTGCATGAACATCACAAAATCTAGGTGTGATCTGAAGTTCTTTGTCAGTTTGCAATGCTCTAAAAACCCTATCATTCTTTCTATATTTTCTTTTTTTAGTGGACTTCTGTCACTCCCAGATAACATATATTTCAATATGGAAGTTCTCCACTAAGCAATAAGGGGCTTATTCATGAAAGGCTGAATTGTTGAGTAAAGGTGTGAGTTCACATTGATTTGCCATTTCCCCATATTCAGGTTTTCAGCAAACTCTGTAGGGGGTTATTCACAAAGGTGTTAATTCGACTGTCGAATTCACATACAGCAGATTCTCATAGAAATTCCCCATTGTAAAGTTTCAACAATTTTCCCATAATAAAGTCACGACTGTGACAATATTCTCATTATAAAGACACGACTGTGACAGTAGCAGCCTATTGCAACTGTCTTTATCTGGAGAATTTGCACCTATTCGCAACAATTCAGACTTTAGTTGTGATATTGCAAATTCGAGACCAGTTTGATAACTTATGATGGTGAGCAGACTTACGGACCGGTTTGCACCAATTTACATGTGCATGTAACAAGTAATTTGCCTATTTATAAAGCATCAGTGTCTGTAGTAAATTCAGCAAAGCGTATAGTGTCACATTTGCCAATTTTATTTCACTAAAGTGGTGAATTTGGGGGCTGATGGCAGGGCTCCCGCCACACTAAACAAGAGATGGCTACTGATGGTCATGTCTTCAGCATGGGAATACTCTGTTTAATGAATAAGGAGTAGAGAATCAAAGCATAGCAACTCGAAGAGATGAGAATTCACTTTGACAGTTCAATTCTCACTTTGATGAATAAATCCGTTTCCTGAATCCATGACTGACACTAACAACTAGGACATTTTTGCTTCTTTTCCATACCTAAGGATGATTGCAATGTTTTTGTAATAGTGTTACAGATGATCATAATGCATGTAAACCACCTGCATTTCAATCCTTTTATCAAAACTACTGTGAATATAACTTTTTTCAATACTTTCCTTAAAAATTAAAAAAAAAAAAAAAAAAAAGCTGCAATTTCTGGGGAAGTAATAATCTCCTAAAAAAGACCACTGTTTATTTAACTGAAAATTTAAAAAAAAAAGTCTTCATTCGGATTTTGTTTCTGAATGCATATTTAATTAGAGAATGGGATTACCGGCATTTAATTGGATTTTTCATTTATTGACAAAGAATTAAAAAACTTTCATCATGTGCTAAGATGATACTTTCGTTTGCAGTGCTTACCAAGTCAAAGTCTCTTTTCAGCGTGCAGCAGTAATAAAGGTCTTACTTCGTTTATGTTAAAATCGGTTCTTTCAATTCTCTAGGGTGGAGCTGATAATTGAATTTTGAACACATTACTGAGAGCTTAAGGTCTGTTTCATGTCTATGCCTGTTGTGTTTAAATGTGTTTTCTGGATATTTTTTTTTTCTTTGCTATCAAAAAGTAACTCTAGGATATGTAATTGCATTTCAATATTCCAAAATTTCCTGTTTTTTTTATTTATTTATACATTGAGTTATACATGAATATAAAGTGTAGATGTCAGAAGGTATTTCCCCTTTAATCATCCATTAGTCTTCTCATTTGTACATGTAGTTAGCTATTACAGCCCATGTACTGCACTAGGAATATATTAGACAACTATTGATACCTATTTCTAGTCCATTCAGAAGATCACGTAGGAGCCTTTACCATTATAGGAGCATCTTGATGATATCATTATAGATCCATCTACTAAGGCTCCATAATTCTAAATGCACCTGGAAATACTGTATCTGAGATGACTCATGCTTCCCTAGTGAGAAGACTCACATCTCCCAAGAGATGCTAGAATAGGAAAGACAACACTAACAGCAGCTCCACAGTCCCACTCCATATGAACTTGCCACCAATTTTTGAGATTTACAAAAGGCTCTATGGGGGCCTTACTTACATAAAATACTCACTCTGGGTGAATATGTTAATCCAATGTATTAATGTAGTTAAATGTGAAAGACCCTTAGGGTGTAGATATTCTAACTTCATGCATACAGCACATCAGATTCACTCCATAGCAGGCACGGTCATCCCTCTGAGGAATGAATTAAAGTTTTTATTTTAAAGTAATGCTGATGGAAAAAAATAATCTTTCTTATACACTGATTATTTTACATAGAGGTGGGAGGATGTCATTTTGATCAAATAATTGAGTGTAATTGATAAGCGGCATTAGTTTTTAATATCTTCGAAAATGAAAATGTAAGTCATAAAGGTGCACTTTTTTATCACACATGATTTCTTCATGTTAACAAATCTTTCATTCTTTGACTTTAACTGAAATATTGATGTGCTATATCTATCCTGGCCTCTTACCTTTTCCATTTAAACCCCTTATTTGACCTTCAATATTGGACCCATTCTAGCACCCACAAAGATGGGCATTTAGAAAAAATGCATCTATCTCCATGCTTTAACCATCAATCCTTTCCCTGCTTTAGATCTCTACCACTTTTTGCTCTTCCATACTTTTTACCCTGTAAAATTGTTACTGTCAATACTCCTGCCATCAACCTAGAGACTATTTTATCTTCTCTCTGCCATAGTCATGCCCTCTTTTGAGCATAAAGGCAAGCTTTTTGTTTTGGACTCATTAAAATGGGGCACATTTACTAAAGTCGAATTGCTCATTATTGCCATGTTTTTTGCGAATTTGGGTGATTTCACCATAGCCTATTTATTAATATACCGCTAGACTGTTATACGCGTTAAAATTGGCGATATTGATATTGGTAAATGGCAATGCACCCATAATTGTAATGGTGGTGCTTCTATGTTGTTATTGATAATGGTATCGATATCGATAATACAACAGAGGTTTCACTTAACATAACTCAGGACTATAATCACACTTTTGTCCATTAAAAGTAATGAATAACGCCACCCAGAGAGTGGCGAAATATACACTTACCTTGCATTGCTTTGCATTATGAAAAATATTAAGAACTACACCTTACCGACCAAATTGAATGTAATTACAAATTGTATAACTGCAATCTATTTATCTATTTTATTTATTGTTTACTGTTATTATACTCTTGTACTGACGCAACTGCAATTTCACTGATATGTATTTTGTGTACTGTCCAGTGACAATAAAAATTATCTAATCTAATCTAATCTAATCTAAATAATGTAGAAAATACCGCAGATGGGACGGACAGCAATAAAATCAGCGATATTGATATCGCTAATGGTAAAATCTCAAACACGCGATACATAGCGATAACCACTGCGAAAATTAACTTTGGGGTTTTGTTAAATAGGCGAAAATATCGATGTCGCTAAAAATAGCCACTTTGCAAATTTGATTTCAAAAGGATAAACAATTGGACTTTAGAAATATGCCCCATTATGTTTGAACATGGGACAGTTCACATTTTGACAAATATGCCCCAAATATTTATTGAAAACCTTCTATTTCGAGAGGCATAATACCGTTATACTTTGATTAGTGAATAGATGGGTGCTCTCAAAAGGGCAATTTGATTGGAGCAAGCATTCTACTATGATCCAAAGGATAGACCTGTCATGTTTAAAGCTAGTTTCCAGTATGAGAATCTAATTATATTACCATAATATTTTATGAATATAAACAATACACGCACATTTTACTTACTTGATTTGAAATAACAATTGTAGAATATGAAATTGCAAAGGAGTCCTTATACTAAAATCCCTCATACTTGATTCCCTGGGAAAATCAGCATGGTTACTAATGACAGTCTCAGTCGTAGCCTTTCTTATAATGAACCAATGCAAAACCATTAAAAAAAAAGTAATTGTGTTCAGGTTATACAGATTTTTGAGAAAGTCGTCTTAGAAAAAAAATATCAGTTCTTCAGCAAGTCTGTTCCTCACTTCTTAATGCTTAATGAGCCATAGAATTTTAATCTATGACTTTTTCATTCTTTGCCTAATAGACAGCGCAGTAGAATTTTGTCAGCTGGGTTTGCGCATACCTCTACCCAAATCATCACATCTCATTTATTACCTTATTGCACAGAGCAAATTAGAAATAATCCACTTTTTTTTTTTTTTTAAATAGAAATCAGATTTTCCTGTATAAGTGATACATATGAAAAGATACAAAAGTTCTTCAAACTTCACTAGAACTAAATCTATTTAGTAATAGAATACGTAATATGATTAAGCAGTTGCTGGAAAAAATGTAGATATTGTGCAATACAATCAGTAAAAACAGTGAGTTTATTAGCAAAAGTCTAGCTCCCCAATATTAATAACCATTAGGTGAAGGCTTAGGCTATAGCCCTAGCTTAAGAACAAAATCAGTTTGTGTTTCTTCAGTCAACTGACCTGTTGAGAAATGTGGTCTTTTATGTGATACTGAGCTGCATAACTAGTAATAAACCTTATTAAATTGTGTTACAAAAGAGCATCATATGACTTGCCAGTGCTTAGTGTGTTAGAAATCCATAGCAACCTATCAGCAATTAGCAATAATTGATATAGGGAAACTAGAATTATACAAGCCAAATGTAGTTGGGTTGCTGTGGGTTACTAGATTTCAGTAACTGATAGCCAAATTTGTTGATGAATTCCCCTAAAAAGGTTCCTTGGCTGTTTGTTATAATTTTACAGTTTCTGCAGAGGTATTGGTTCAGGAAATAAAAAAAAAACTAGTTCAGTCAGAGTCACATTTAATTAACATTCACTTTTTGGAAAATATCACATATGACACTTCTTCAGAAACTACACACCTATAGTAGGGGAATATTTAGAAAGATAATTTCAACCTATTTGCAGCAATTCTATCCGTTTTGCCATTTTTCAGTGCATTATCTTTATTTTTGACACATTTTAGATTTTCTTCAGTTCATGTAGTGGCGAATGAAATTTGTCGATATAGAAAAAGATCGATATAAATAAGTATCGTATCGATACATTAACACCGCTATATTTTACATTGCTTTCAATGGAGCTATATCGATATCATCGATTTTCCCATATGGAATATTGGGTTTTCGCCACCCTCAACCAGGCAAACATTTTCAGCAATGAAAAAGGTTTAATAAATATTGATGATATACCATGAGAAAACTTTTTTAATTTCTATAAATATCTCCCGCTACCTACGTGTTCTTTACAGTGTTGACTGACTGCACTTACTGAGAGATTTGCAGCAACTTTATATATTAAAACATTTTTGCTACTGGATATAAATTTGTTCCTACACATTATTATAAGCATCATGGTAACAACTTTGCTAACAGCAATGAACAATGTGTTGTAATCCTTTCTGACATTTGCTAATCCTACCCAGAGTGACAGTCAACGCACAGCTGCAAAGCCAAATTTCCATTATACCAGCTGCCTTTTTGCATTGCCAACTGATACAATTCTCCATCCCTAGTACCTAACACAGCACAGACTGTCATCTACTGCTACCAACTCTTGGTGTGACAATACAATTGTAGGTAATCACCCTCCTTTTACATATGCCACAAACCAGTAAGAGGAAATCGCTAGTAAATCAATTGTTTTGATTGGTTCAAATAGGAAACAGCAGTTGAACAAGATTTTTGATGGTGCTGTCAATTAATTTTCTCTTCTATATTTAATTTTCTCTTTAATAGAAACACATGGGAAGTATTTACCACTTATACAACTTATAGATTTGCAACTTTACCATTTTGCAGCACGTAAGCAGTTTTGCAAATTCTGCCCATTTTAGGGTTGAAATATACAAAAAGATTAACAACCAAAGGAAATTTTACTGATAAATAACCATGCTCATTAAAGAAACTGCTAAACCCACACATGATGCAACGTGCACTGATACATAAGAGCTAGTTTTCATCATGGAAGATTAGAGCTACAGTTTATCTAGAGTGGACTGAAATCATAGCGATGACTCAGCTGACTAAAACTTATTAACTGTTACTTACGATGACAAGCGAAGACTCTCATATCTTTAATGCTGTTAGATATTTCTTTTGGGAGAAAGCGATAGCTCCAAGCACTGATTCAATAAGACCATCGTGTTGGCATACAATCAAAGATGGTTTTGCAGCTGAAGCTCCTATAATATCTAAATGATTTAGAAATTAACTGTGAATTTTTTTTTCTAGATTTTAAAAAAGAATTTGACACCCCCAAGCGACACTAAAATATAGTAAAGAATATAATATAGTACTGCTTTTTCATAAAAAATAATAGTTAAACATACATAAGAAAATATATATTATAATGTGCTTCCTATGTAATCTTTCATGCTGTATAAGCTCATTTTGGTGCTGTAATGTGAGTCTGACTAAAGGAATGACTGACTTATTCTGTAAACTCTTCTCTTGGTCTGTTTGTAGAGAAATAGAACTTAAGGCTACACTCCAGGTTATTGTGTATGTTAAATGACGCGTTTCGTCCTAGAGATGGACTTTTTCTTGCAGCTGCAAGAAAAAGTCCATCTCTA
>WMED01002031.1:5203-25362 GCA_019650415.1 Pipa parva
ATTCATTCAAAGCAGTGACCTTTAAAAACTACAGCAGCTGTGTGGAAGTAGGATCCTCTTATCTATTGATGTGCAGGAGAATCCACAAGCAGAAATCAGGTCACAAAGAAAGAAAGTAAAGCTTAGTTCAATATCAGGCTTACATTTATTATACAGATAAGACTGAGGCCAGCTGGAGATCATGGCTCTAAGCAATTAGCCCCAAAGAAGCTAAAGCCACTTATAGCTTCTTAATAAGAAGACTTTCTAATTAAAAGAGACAGCACTCTACATTGAGGTAATTTAGTGAATGTGCATTGTAACAGATACAAAAAAGAAAAACAAGAATCGGCAGAAGTGTTCTTAAGTGAGAGTATTTAACGAATGCATGGACACACCAAGGGGACCTTTATCAAGGGAATTAATATACAATAGTATATATAGTATAGAGTATAGCTGTCCTGGTTTGACAACAATTACCTACATATGATTTTTATTTACTAATTTGCTAATGATATTCCTAGTTTTATTATTTTGTAATATCTCAAAGGCCTCTATTATTGCATATTTCTTGGTATTGTAAAACCTGTACAGATGCCATTTGTGTTAAACCTTGGTCCAGCATTTGTACACAACATAGTGCCAAAATTTCCGCTTGTCTTGCATTGGGACATTCGGGCCCCAATTTGGGAACATGTAGTTAATCATTTACATCTATTTTAATCTTGGTTACCTTAATTTTAAAATAAAATGTGGTTAATTGTTTGCAGGCTTCAGTGTTATCATGGAGTATTACTACTTGGGTGTTTGTGCACAAACATTATAATGAAATCAGGTGAACCTATAAAAATAAAGCTTAAATATTGAATAACATTGTTAATTATATCATAGTACTCTGGAAAGGGTTAAGTTTCTCCACAATCATTTATTTCAGATGTCTTAGTAAAAGAATCCAAGTGGCATCAACTGCATTTTGGAGAGGGACGTGCATCCATAACACTAACGCACTTGAATAAGGATGATGAAGGATTGTATACATTAAGAATTGTCACCAGAGGCGGAGTTAATGAGCACAGTGGATTCCTGTTTGTGGCTGGTAGTTTTTCATCTTTGCAATATGTTGATTTCAAATAATGCTTACACCTTCTGAGACTTTCTTCTGCATACTGTGTGTCTGGTCAGAATTCTGATAAGAATATTTATTAAGCACCATACTTAGTAAATACATTTTTTTATTTTTAGAAAGTAAGCAACACGGTCCTTTTCATTCAGTCAGTTTGCTCATATATATGTATTTGTTTGGGTTTTGATGTAAGCAGTCATGGTTATCGTGAGGATTTTTAGAACCGTCTGTTGATAGCATCAGTTTTAATTTCCTGAAGACCAAATCATAAAATATCTGAAGTTTCAATATGGCTTATATTCTTTTTTTTTCCAGTGGTAAATTCTCACAATTTTTTTTTTTAGATATATTGTTTTATCATATACAACAGTAATTCTTATTACAATTGGGAATAACTTGGTTAACCTCTTAACAAAAACATTTTATTTAATATATCTTATTAAAAAATAGATATTTTATTGTATCAGAGCTGTGTTGTTTAGTTGTAAGTAGGAATTCTTCAAATACCAGGTCTGTATTGTGCAGAATGGTATAACTACAGTATTGATGCAAGGGTTAGAATAATACTAATAATTAGGTTTAGAAGGGTCATAGAGCAGGAAGTAGACCAGAGTTCCGATTCTGAATGGTTTACAAGGGTCATAGTGCAGGAAGTAGACCAGAGTTCCAATTCTGAATGGTTTACAAGGGTCATAGTGCAGGAAGTAGACCAGAGTTCCAATTCTGAATGGTTTAGAAGGGTCATAGTGCAGGAAGTAGACCAGAGTTCCGATTCTGAATGGTTTAGAAGGGTCATAGTGTAGGAAGTAGACCAGAGTTCAGATTCTGAATGGTTTAGAAGGGTCATAGTGCAGGAAGTAGACTAGAGTTCCAATTCTGAATGGTTTACAAGGGTCATAGTGCAGGAAGTAGACCAGAGTTCAGATTCTGAATGGTTTAGAAGGGTCATAGTGCAGGAAGTAGACCAGAGTTCCGATTCTAAATATTTTATTTCCCTTTTCTGGCAAGTGAAGCTTTATGAAGACTGAACACTATAAAAATGGCACTATTATTACAACCTGCATGTTTGTGGGGTAAGATTAGGAGATTTCTTTGGTAAAAATAGGAATCCACATTATAATGATTTAAATTGTTTAATTTAAATAAATTTTGATCATTTAGTCTCTGCCCCAGTGTCTATATATTTTTTTTTATAGAAAAACTGGCATATCAAACATAAAACTATTTGATATGCACACATATACACACAGTCATTGTTATTGTGGATCTGTCATGACATGAGTACCTCTTATCTCGTTGTACAGAAAACCTGATCAAAGTAAAGCATTGATGTGACAACACAATAGTCATATACTGTATATTGATATATGATTGATATTTACCTTGATGTTGTTATTGTGTTATTTTTTTCAAGATGCTGCTGCCTTAGTGGCAGGTGCTCCTGGAGCCCCAATGGATGTTGAATGCTATGATGCAAACAAGGATTATGTTATTGTGACTTGGAAGCCACCTAACACAGCAAGTGAAGCTCCTGTCATTGGATACTTTGTAGATAAGTATGTGCTTTTAAAAGCAGCCCATTAGTCAATGTACTTATTGTGTTCCATAGGCGTGTTAATCTAGAGTGACCAGATATATATTAAATTAAAAAAATAAATACAATACCCAACAAGCTCCAACTCCAGATTCAAAGGAAATTGCATGCAGTTATGTTAACTGGTGGTAAATTAAACAGATATATAATATATATATATATATATATATATATACATACTGTATATATATATAATATACTGTATACATATAATATACAGTATATATATATATAAATATATAATAATGCTTCAAAAAAAGGTTTGAATAGTTATTTAAAGGAACACAACATCAGGTGTTATTTAATTTAATAATATTTAGTAGCATGCTAATTTGATCTAAGTTGGTTGATCCAGTTTCCACTGGGGGTCAGGAAGGAATTACTTTCAATGGTAAAGCAAATTTGGCCCATGCTTTAAATGGATTTGTCGCCTTCTTCTAGACCAATGATGATAAATCAAAGGGTTATTATTACTATTTTAAATTGGTTAAACTTCATGGACATATGTCTGTTTATCATCCTTAATAACTATAAAACTATGTAATTATGTAATCACTAAATTATCTACTCATAGATGTACAATAGACAGCATAAAAACCCTACTGTCAAAGTGTTGCTTAAATTTGAATCGGACCACTAAGTGTTTTGATACCCTAGCCAAGAAAATAAACATTTGTCATTCTGTGCATAGCAAGGGTAATTAGCTATTACATGCATGAAAACCATTGCACATTTCCTCTCATTGTGTCCCTATAATTGCAAGCAATTGGCAATGCATGTAAAAAAAAAAATTTCCTAAATTATTTCAAATAATTCCTAATTTGAGCTAGGCCAAGAGTTCCCAAAATGATACAGGAATTTTTTGTTTGTTTGTTTAAATTCTAAAATAATGCCCTAAATGGGATACTCTTCATTTATTTATAACAGGTGTGAGGTTGGCACAGAAAACTGGATTCAATGCAATGATGCCCCTGTCAAGATTTGTAAATATCCTGTGACTGGATTGTATGAAGGACATTCTTACTTTTTCCGTGTACGAGCTGTTAATAAAGCTGGCGTAAGCAGACCCTCTAGAGTGTCTGTTGCAGTGGCAGCTCTAGACCCTGCTGATCTGTCTCGGTTACAAAGTAAGTACACTCTAATAAGTTCAAATGTAGGTCAATGCATTTGGGCAATGGAGATACTACTTTAAAGATCCTTATCAGCTGGGAGGTCTTACAGGTCTTATACATATACCAAGAAGATTTCAATTTACAACTAAATATTTTCTTGTATGCAAGTGCAGTTCCACCATCAACAACAGATGTGTTCCATATTGATTATCTTGCAATGCATGTAAACCAAAATATAGTCCTTCATCAGTGATAACACCCAGAGACAATTTTCACCCTTAAATACTGTTACATAAATGCTTGAGCTTGCAGTAATAGTGAGAAAAATAATTATAGTTGTAGAATAGTTATACATATTGCAGCATACACTGATAGAACATAGGTCCCTTACTCATTTATTGAACAAGATATAGAGAAATAAACATGTGGACAATGCCAATGTAGGTACAAATTGTTTGTAGTAGTTAATTTGCTTGAGTGTTAGACAAAATGATGACCAGTTCAGGGAAGGGTTAATAAAACAGAAACAAGCAGATAATATACATTTTTGGTTGCAGACACAGAATGACAAATGTCATGTAGTCACTGATGCAGTAAGTTATATATTTTCTTCGATTAGTAAAGTCTCTGATGCCCTTGATTCATCAAAAATTAGATAATGATGAAAACTGAAATTCACAGTACATGCTCAGCTGATAAATCAGAATGACACTGTCCATTCCCAAGCTGTTTACAGACGGAGAAGATCCAAGGCCAGGATAGATTAGAGTACGGCATACATTTACTAACCAGTCTTCTGTTATAATTATGGGGCTCACTGACAGCTTATCACCTGTTCATTTAATAAGGTTGTTTTAAAAACAATCTGAGGTTTATGGTATTTGTAAACTCAGGTATTGGAATATAGTTAATATTCAGATAAATAATCAGAAATTTCTTTGCAAAATTGTTATGATAAGAGCGTCTTTTTGTGTAACTATAATCTCTAACTGTGTTTTTCAAGATCTTCATTTCTAAATTTTTGTGTTAATGTAAAACCAAATATGTCCTCACTGCAAGGTAATTTGCTTACTATGAAATATTTTTATTTAGATTTAAAAAGGTTAAAAAAAAGATTTGTGAAACAAAGCATAATCTGACTATTGAATCTGTTCAACAATTGGTTACTTTTGATAGCGTACTATTGTCCTTCTCTTTTCTGTGCGCTTTATTTCACAGATTTCTTTTCAATTTGGACATTGGAGGTACACGCCCTAGAAGAAGCAGCACTTTATATTTTCTTTATTGGTTGCATACTGAGGACTTTATTTGTTGGACTTTATTTGCACTTTAATTTATGTTTTTAGCACTACTTTATACATTTTTTGTTTGGATTTTGCTTTTACAAAAAAAGATTTGCATGCAAAAAACATATCTAAAGTCTTTTAAATCATTTATGATACAGCCTTAATGTCAACACCACATATTCGATACGTTTAAATAGCAAGAAAAAAAAATATTAGGAATCAGCTTCAGTAAATCCACAAGTTTCTGTAGAAATATTTGGAGAAGAATAGATAGAAAGAGTTGAACCTTTAAATCATTTTACTAATCATGTTTGCATCTCAGTTTTAATACATACTAATGCAGCAGAAGAATGAAATGTGTAGTACAATATATGGTAATTCTCAGGCATAGTTATTTTATAAATGTGAAAAACAAACATTGATGAAATGCCGATGGAAAAAAGGTAAAAATGATGAAGATTACCAAGAAAAACAAACAAACCAAAATATTGAGATAATAAAAAGTAATCTTGGTCTGTTCACATTTCTACTCAACCCCTGCAGAAATATAGCAGTTGTTTGTGGATTTGAAATATTTTCTTAAATCCCAATTCTTTTTCTCAAAGAGACACAAAATTTTAAAAAAAAAAGAACTATAGTTAGTTAAACTGAATTTTGTCTGTGGTGCAGAGAAAGCATTTCGGTACATTGTGATTACTGCATTCAAATTAGAAAAAAAAATTAATAATCAAGCCAGGTAAATTTGCTTTAGGGCAAACCAGAATCTGCTTTCCAGTTGGCCATTGTATTTAGCTGCTAAAGTCACAGGATGACTATACTAAATGCCAAACAGAATTTAGTACATTACAGTGGCTGTTCCTAGGTTAGGTCTTTTTGTCAGTTTCCAGAATATTTAATATGGACTTCAGATTTGGAGGCCTTCATTTCCTAGAGGCAGTACTGTTCGTATTCACGGAGTTGATTGGTGGACTTTTTGGGGGTGGGTTTTTTGTACTCTATTTAACCTTGTTGACTGTAATTTGTTTTGCACATTTGATAAAGGGCAGCCAGCCTGAAACATGTCATTGGCAGAATTAATTGTGGTCAAGTCACTTGTTTGCACACAACAATGATTCCTCTTTTTTTCTTTATTAGTACAGCACAAATGACATGACAGGCAGGGGGCTGAAACAAAGAGCACGGCACCGCCACTGCAGGTAGTTAGGAACACCCCACCATACTCACATTTTATGTGCAATGTCTATGACATGCGCCCTCTTTCCATGTGTGTAAGCCACACTGAACATTTCAAGCATAGCTTACACTTCAGCATTGAGCCAGGGGTGTGTCAGAATACTTGGGATTTGCAGGACACCACAGCAGATTTGGTGCTGGCCCCACACAAGGCACAGAGTCTAAGGGATCCCCAGTATTCACCCTTAACCTCTGCAATGGGGTATGCTTTTGCTGCAGGTGGATCCCCAGGTCACTGCCCCTGGGGAGCTGCTCACCGATGGTGTAGAGGTGGTAGTGGAGGAGTAGGAGAGAACTACCAAAACCAGGTACACAAGGAGTAAGAAACTAAGCTAGAGATAGGCAGGATTTAGAATTTAGAGAACTCTCAGGGGAAAATTGGATATCAATAGGCAAAACACCAGTCATAAGGAGAAGCGGGAATGCAGCAGGATCTTGCAGAACAAACAGATAAAGATAAAGTCAGGATCAGGGTACAGGGTACAGAAAATAAGACCTATAATCAGGCAATGAGACAGCCAGCCTGCAGAGCCAGAACCTAGTGGGGATTGGCTGTCAACAAGCTACCAGATGGGAGTAAATGAATTTACTTATACAAGGCACCTGTGCAAGGCTGGAAAACAGAATAAAGTAGGGCTGGAATCAGGGACCATATTACAGGGTGTTCCTAAGCTACCTGCGCTCTGCACTTTTTAAGTGTTATGTTTCAGTTTGTGAAGCAGATGACTCTGGCAGCCTTAATGGGAGTTATGTATCTTATTTAAGGGAGCATTTTAGCTAGTTATAGGCTGCCTGGTAATTAGCATGGCAACCAGCCTGTGATTTTAGCTCTCCTTTTAAAGTTGCTTGAATATACTTATTTACCAGGTAAAATTAATGGGCCTTAACACAACTTTGGTAGATCTGCAATGTTTTCTTATCATGGGGAGATGGGCGCAAAATGTTTAGTGTCACTTCCACTTTTCTCTACATTCTATATAAATATGAAGGTAAACTCCCACACCTCAACATATGCAGCAACTTTAAAGAAGACCTGATGCTGAATAAAAGTGCTAAATATGAACACATAAGGAATAACTTCCATTGAACAAAAATCAGTTACAATAAGAAGCAGTGTCCACTGATCACATAATTTTAATAAAAAAAACCTGGTACATTAAGCTTTCTGTCCAAGTACCAAGTTCCCATGGCATTAAAACAACTTGCATTATTTCCCATTAGCTTATCAGTATAATGCTGGGTACCCCCTAATAAAAGAAGGTCATAGGCTATTTGTAGAGATTGATTTTTTTTAGATTTGGGCAGTATATAGCTGTATACATGTGAAGTTAGTCCAATCTACAGTAGTTTAATCTATCTACAGTAGTCTAATTTGTTTAATGTAGGTAGAACATCTGTGTCACCTATGAAAAACTTTATAATTTACCCTTCTTTTTGTGTAATGCATTTTTCCCATGTCTGTATTGTATTTGTATTGCTGAATTGTATAGCTCTGTTTAAATTTGTGGTGCTTTATAAATAAAATTATACATGAATACATAATTTACCACTTGGTATATAAATGGTATAGACCGTTTATGCATTTGAACAAATATTCTCTGGTAGTCACCCCTGCAGTCACCTCTTTGGCAGTGAAAACTGTAATTCTGGCTAGTTCTTTTGGGTGAAAGAAGGATAATATGTATGTGCATCCATTATCCTGATATTATACATTTGAGATATTATTCTACATATAATTAAATTGTTTAAGTATAGAGATTCAAAATGTGTTGGTGAACTGAGACTACATTCCTTGTAGGGTAGTCCATGAGACCAGTGGTTGTATTAAAAGTAATCAAATGTATGTTTTGGTTATCCTTATATTTATACTTGAAACTTAAGTAGTGGTTTTCTGCTATTGCTTGTGGATGTTTGGTTATATGGCACAGACCCATTTGTGCTTTGAACCTTGAAATGAAATGATTTTGACTGTAAATGCACGTAGGAGGTTTGGATGCTCATGGTTTGTCTATTAAATGTTGTTAATGCAATATTTAGTCATTTGGATAAAGCATTATCCATAATAATATCCAAATTATAGAAGTTATTAACAGTCAATTATTTTCAGTTGTAACATTGTTTTTTGATTAATTTTTTTTTCCTGTAAAAAGTAAGAGGCACTTGGACCCCATGTTTTAAAGTGTGCAAGTTTATAACAACATTTTTGTATAGACTGGGACAAGATGAATTTGGCAAGTGTTACATGGTAGAATTTTTATTTAAATCTGCTTATTATTTGCCCTAATTTTATTATTATATAATTATGAATAGGTATTAAGAATTATTTGCATGTAAACCTCAGAGCTATTGAATGAGCATTTAAAGAAAACACATTTTATGTAAAAAGATCATATGATTCCCATGTGTTTATTAAAAATGAGTTAAAAATAAGTTAACTACTATGTTTTCATTATAGGCTAAAATTAATAAAATTGAAAATATCGATATTGGCCATTTTTTACCGTTATCGCGATATCAATATTGCCAGTATTGGACAATTTTTGCTGATATCACAATATCGGCAGATTATCGATATCAATATTGTGATATTGAATTTGATCAACATTTTTAATTTGTTCATTTCTATGGAAAAAGCCATAATATCACTGGAAATTCGATATCTGCTATATCGATATCACAATGTTTGTAGAAATAGGCCGATATAGCGATATTGATATTTTCGATTTTATTAAATTTCCCCCATTATGAGTCAGGCAAGAAAAATACCCACCTATTGTATTTTAGTGATTATCTATCTACCTCTTTCTTCAAACTAATTACCCACTAACTGGATATAGTGACATAGTAACATTGCAGTTTGGTTAGAAAATAACATGTCATATCCAACTTCTCCATTACACCTATTTAGTTTATGAGGCACACCCCTCACATGTCATTTTCTTCCCATGGTTGAAAATTCCTCACAGGCAAAAAATACATTTTTGTCTCTGAATCACCCTCATACATATACATTAACATCAGTACTCTTCTTTTATGGATTTCCAGATGTAGATGAATCATAATTTTGTTTATACAGCATAATTAGAACATAATTAGAATCAGGCATTCATTTCAGTGAGATATAGATATGTATTAAAGAACTAATATACCCAAACCATAACTGATGCTGAAAGTTCAGGGTCTGCCAACCTAAACATTATGAACCAGTAAATCAGTACCTTTGACTGGGGTGCCATCTTATAGAACTGCTGGTGCTGGTATCACAATGCTATTGGATCTGCATTAATATGCTAATTATCCCTGACACATCGCCATACCTACAGTTTAAATGGTTGGGGATTGTTATATGGTCCATTAAAGTGTGAATTTCAATGAGGCATACACTTAGTGCTGTTTTTCACACAAGCTATGTAAGAAGCTAATACCCAGGACAACAGCTTTCTCTGAAGAGCTGAATTGTAAAATAATGCATTCAGAAGAGGCAAAAATAATCAAATAGGTGGCTTGGAAGGAAAATACTGTGGGTTTATCGTGTTCCTGGAATGTAGGCAGTTGTCCAATTATTTCTACTATAAATGTTTATATGTATTATTGAAACAATAAAGAATACCTGCCACAGAATCCTCTCTGGCCAGGAGAAAATTCCACAACTTGCCGTAGGAGAAAACTTACTGTGATTGTAGGCTCCCATCTAAGCAAAAGCCCTTCTAGTATACATCTAGAATACACCCACTGACTTTTTTTATATTAAATGTATATTATTATATGCAATAACACAAGTAATGTTAATAATGGAAATAAACTTCACTTAATAAATCTGCCTTGATAACTCCTTTTATTTAATATTTTATTAGTCCTTTTTTGAAGCTTTAGCTTGCTCCTTTTTGAGAAATTAGGATTTGAGCCTAAATTGCATTTCAAGATTTAGTACTTTACAGAGAGGCAAACATCACATTTTATCTTCTGTTACAGTTTATAGGGTAACCAGTGCTAGTTTCTGTCACTGACTGTCACTTGTCTAGCATTCCAGTATGTTCATTATCTACAAATATGCCAAAGGCAAAACTTATTAAAATTGAAAATATCGATATTGCGATATCGAAATATTTTTTTTACCAATATCACAATATAGCGATATTGATATTTTGCCAATATCACAATATCGATATAGCGATATCAAATTTTCCAGCAATATTATGGATTTTCAATAGAAATAAACAGATTAAACATTTCGGTCAAATTTTGATATCGTGATATCGATATTAAGATATTGTCAAAAATTGTTTGATATCGCAATGTCAATATTTCTGATTTTATTAAATTTCGCCCATTCAAGAGTTTCTCTATCACTTACTGCCCTAACCTACCTACATGCTAGTAGTATGCAGACCTTTAAACCCTATGTTATATACTGGATATCTGCATTAATCACAATGAATTGTATTTGCCTCCTACATACAGTAGATTGTCTATCTGGTCATTTTTTCAATCCCTATAGCAAGAATCACTCTTATTGCAATTGCAAGTTCAGGACATGCCATGTATGAGGTTACCATATACAAAGAAGTATATGTAAATTCTAAGCACTTGGTTCATTAATTAAACAGTGGCTTGTTAAGGTCTTTTTTATTTTCCATTATTTATTACTTTATTTAGATGAATACATCAGTGGTAGGGTTTAGTAGGACAGAAGCTATGGAAAGATAAATTGAACATGAAGTGACTTAAACACCAGGTTTTAAGAATTCAGCAGTGAAACGTACATTTTTTTTTAGATGACCAACATAGAATTAATGTTTATTAAGCTGCAGGATTAGAACAGCTTTTGCCACTGTAATTGTTCAATAGGAAATACTTATATTTCAGTATTCTCTTTTTTCTGAAGCTCTATCAAGACAACATGGAGTGTTTTATCACAGATGCTTTCAAACTGTCAAATTCTGTCTACAATAAAATAGGTAAAAGGCACGTTTGAAATGCACGGTCGGCTTTTAAATAACAAAGTGATTCAAAGACAGACTAAATAGTGTAGATCAGATGAACAAAGGCACAAAAACACAATGCGACAGATTAAGGACAGAATAATGGTACTTTTGTTTGGTCACAGTTTTGACTGAGCAGGTACATTTACTGAAAGTAGACGCTTACTTCATAAGGAGTTAAGATGTTTTTCAGTCTGACGTTGCTTGCCTCTTATCTCTTCCTTCATAGTATTCAGCAAATTATACAAAAAATGTTACAGGAAAAATTCCCAGTGTTATTATATCCGTTGTTGTGTAATGTGTGTAGGCCTATAAGATTTGAAGCGTTAGAAAAACTTTTAAAGACCAAAAATATATGTTTGTTGATATGCCATTGGTCTCATCATAGAGGAGAAGTTAGTGATATCATCTGGAATCCTAATATTGGAGATTTATTTTAATTGCCCTTAAAACATGCAAAAAAATCAGCATTTTAGTTCTAAAACACTGCTAAAAAACAGTGTTCTATGGTACATGCATTACATAAAACAATTGCAAAATATTTTTTGAAAAAAAAATATGTATAAATATTATATTTGCCCTTTGATAACTTTTTAAAAGCCCTTCATAAACTGAAGGCCTTAATCATATCTCCCCCCAAAAATTCACCTCTTTGAAGAGAATGAACCACAACATTTATTTTGCTTATTATGATACTATGTGGAAACTTCTCCAAGTTAATACATTGTTATTTTTCTCCAAAGAATATCTCACTCTAATTAGGATAGTTTTATTACTGTCAACCCATCTGTTGTTCAGTAGAAATAACAAGATGCTTTTATAAAGGACATTGCTGACTCTGAGGCTGGAGAACTAAAGCAAATAGCTGAGCTTAACAAAACCATCAAAAAAAGTAAAATATTCCATACACATTTTACCTCTTTGATTTATAAATAAACAGAGCAAGTATCTTATTCACCTTGTACTCTAGATCAATAGACTGCTTAATAGCCACTTTTTATAGTAAGAACAAGCAGACACTGTAGCAATACCTTGTAAGTCTTTCTAATTGAAGCAGATGTCAAGTACTTTAGCACTAAAGGAGATAGCTTCAAACTGTTGTGTTAAATGGTCACATCAATGCCTCACAGAGATATATGAGAAGGTATACATAATATTATCCTTACATTTCTATAACAAAAAAAAAGTTAATATGTACCAAATTAAAAATAAAATGGGTTTTTAGGACAATCCACAGAAGAGGACACCTGTTTGAGATATATTATATGAAAGCATTCCATAACCTTTGTATTTGATGATTTTTTTTCCCACAGACTGACAATGGTTATTTTCAGTGTCCTGGACTATATCATGGTTGAAAAATATTTGTTTATTTAATAACAGACTCTGTCATACCGTACCAAAATTCCTAACATTCCAATGAATCTATTATTTTTTTTCTTTTACTCCTTTACCCACTTGGAGGGAACAACAGAGTGGATTACAATGCATTGCATAGGACCCCCAAAGGGAAGGATGCAACCTATCAAATAACTCTTTTGACCCTTTGTATATAGTTATATCCTAAACAAACTTCCTGTAAAAGGTTGTTTGTTATTTACTCTTTGGATTTTTTAAATTGCGTTCTTTTGCTTTTATTCATTTATAGCCCCTTGAAGTATTATGGGCAAATAAAGGACCAAGTGATAGATAACAATGCAAAAAATACTCTTTTCGCTAAAGAAAAAAAACTTAATTTCAAGAATGCTTATTTTAGGAACCTGTCCCAATAGTTAGAGATGAATGGGGTGTTTCAAAATGATATCGCTTGCCCCACCGGCAAATGAAAATCAGAAGTAGGTAATGGATAGGAGGATCTTGGCATAAGATTCCCTGTGAGTTAATCAAATTACATTAACTAAGTATTCTTGGGTCAGTTTTTACATATTCATTTACATAGTAACATGGTTTATAAGGCTGGAAAAAGACACAAATCCATCCGGTTCAGCCTATATATATATTTGTCTTTTTTTTGTTGTTGTTTTTTTATTTTATATCTCATACAGAAATCAGTTCTTAAAAACATACAAAGCAACACATAAATATGCAAACACTTGATAAACAAATAATTTGTTAACATATATTGCATTTACTTATATAGCACTGTGTAAAACCTTGTAGATCCTTTAAACAAAGTGTTAGAATTGTATATTGATTTGCATTAAATTAACGGTTGTTATTAGACATTTTAAAACTTTATAAAAAAAGAAACCATTATGTTGTAAACCTATATGAAGTCAATATTTTTTCTGTTCAGCAATCCATCTGGATGGAGGCCGGGAAATCGTTATCTGTCAAGATGACTTGGAAGGTATTTAACTTTTATAAGCTTTTTGAAATAAGGGGCATAGATTTGTATTTTGAAACATCGAGTCCTCAAATGCAGGTGCTTATTCTGGAAAAAAAAAATATTCATATATATATATATATATATATATATATATATATATATATATCAGTTACATTTTAATTTACAAACTACATTGAATAAAACACTTTATATTACAATTTCTACATGCTTTTCTTTCTTTATATTTCTTTGTCTTTTTGTAATCATTTAATATGTCTTTATATTTCAAATTTACCCATTATGTCTCCTGTATTTATTTACAAATATAAGTCAGCACCACCATAGCCTTGAGGCCTTGATCTTCCTTGATGTACATGTACCTCAATAGGATATAAGTCATTTAGGAAGTAAAAATGAGACTGAATCAGACATTATATCTTTTATCTAAATGTAGTTGCAATTGAAAACAATAGCAGAAAAAAGCAGAGGCCATCCAGATAGCCAAAGTGAAATTTTTTTAATGGCATCATCAGGTGAGGGGAGGTACAGACCCCCTCGAAACGTTGCTCATGGAAACTTTGTGATACGGCACATTAAAAAATTTCCCCTTTAAATATCTGGACATCCTCTGCTTTTTTCTGGTATTTGAATATTAGGGGTGGGGTGACCCTTCGGATTGTCCAGTGAGCCACAGACACCTTGCTGCTTAATTGAAAACAATAAACATGAACTGTTCTGTAAATACAGTAGGCTGTCCTTCATAATTTACAATCTCTTAAAAAAAAAAAATCCTCATTTACAATCATTACCTATATATACAGTATATTTTAATACAATTTTGGAGATTTTAATTCCTATTCGAATTTAAAAGTCCAAAAGGAATATGAATGACATGTAGGAGACACAGCATAAGAGGTATTGAGAAGTGTTAAGAGATGAGAAGAGAATAAGTGAGTACTGCAATGTTTAATGGTACTTTATCTGAACCAGTAGTTTACTGTGTTAGGTATCTTTTTTTTTAGGTCAGAGAAGTACAAAAAAAAAGTTTTCCTTTCAGATAGGGCTAATTATACTTGGAAACTATTCTTACTAGTCTTTAAACATCAATGACTGAGAACTTTCAAAGCAAAATAATTTTTATAAAGATGGTCTAAAAAATCACTTTTCAATTCAGTCTTGTTTTGTACATTTCCATGGTCATCTGATATATGACCTCATTGGCACGAGGTACTTTCATTTCTTTCATGTCTTTTATTTTATATATTTGGATATTTATAACATTTTTGAATTGGTAAAAGTGGTGAAATATTGCCAATATATATCAATATTGCTATTTTTGCCAATTTGAAAAGGCGTTCACTGATAAGTGTTAGCCTGATTTAGGCTGACAAAAACCCATTATTACCAATGGAGTAGGACGGATGATTTTTGCATAAAAACCAATATTGCCAAATTTTTAGTGGACTTTTATAAATGAGTGGAAATGTGAATGTTAAGTGAATAGAAAAATAGCATATAAAAAATGGAGAAAATCATGGCAATGAACTGAAAAGGTCAAAATGATCTTTATAAATTTCCGCCTTTATAAAGAGTCGTTGCAATACATCAACACCATATACACAAATGGAGTAATTTATATCACTCTATCATTTATGTTTTGTTTTCTATTGTGTGACAACAATTCTAGCAATTATGATCAGTTATTAGTATTTGTAAAAAAAAAATAGACTACTAAAGACATTTCTAATATCATTTGCAGTATCTGCACGTTTTCCTAAACCACTCCTTAATCCATGGAACCTAATGTAAGGTTTCACAACTGAGAACAAATAAGCACAAGATGGTAAAAGAGTAGAATAGACATAAGGATATACTCTACTTTATGAGAATTATAAAATCACCAGATATGAACAAACATGTTTTGACATCTAAATTGGAGGCAGACCAAAAAAAGTAAAATTATACTGCTGTAAACTGTACCTGACAAAATAAGTCATTCAGTGCCAGTCTAGCTCAACCAGTCCAGTTCAATCAATTCAAGATACGATATATAAATGTGACTCTCATTTTTGTAAAACTCACCAGAACAGTTCTTTTAGTCTTTCCCATATTATTTATATCTACCTGTAGATGATCAACGTTTATATTTTGCAGAATTGTTTGTTTATTGTTTTTTTCCCCTCTGTTAGGTGATGTTAAAATTCCTGGCCCCCCTACCAATGTACAAGCTTTAGAAACCAGTAAAACATATGTTGTACTCAGCTGGGATCCACCTGTTCCCCGTGGCAGAGATCCAATCGTGTATTACATTGAGAAGGTAAGATAAGATTACATGCCTGGTATCTAGATGCCTCTCAATAGTGAAGATGGAAAGCCAGTGCAGTATTTTGATACAGAAATAATTACCTTAATCCAATTTGTTTAGTTAATATGTGTTAATTTGACCCGACAACCCATGTACTTTTCCAGTTCAGGATCTAATTAAGTTAGCCGTTGGACTTTAAATGTTTTTTTTTTAAAGAAACTAAACTGATGTTAAATAAGTGTTAATGTACTGAGATTCCACATATTCTGTTTTTATACAATTTATACAAAAGTTAAGCACAGGTTATCTGAAATCTTGAACCTATCTCCCAATTATCTTAGAAATTAAAATCTGACTTTTGACACAAAGAATTAAATGTTAAATTGATGAAATGAAATCCTTTAAATCTCCACCTATGTTCTACTAATTAAGTAACAAGACATAAATTAGAATATGCTTAATGATTGTAGGGTATAAGGGAAAAGATCTTACAATATATCAATATGTCCTTCCGTTTTAGACAATGGTTGGTAGTGGAAGCTGGCAAAGAGTCAATTCACAGATCCCGGTTAGATCTCCTCGCTATGCAATATTTGATTTGGCAGAAGGAAAGTCATACAATTTCAGAGTAATTGCAGTTAACAAGCATGGTGTCAGTGAGCCATCAGAAGTAACACCTCCCATAGAAGCAAAAGAACGTGTAGGTAAGCAGTCATTAACTGAATAAAATGTACTATTATATGATTCAGCATTTTCTATCTATATTAATACAATGCGATTTGTGTGTCTGTGAAGTAGAGTAGACTAAGACTTTGTTTTGATAATTCTAATCCATAAATGAATGAGTTTAAAAAAATGTTCCCGGCACATAAAATCCTCAAAGTGTGCTTGTTGTTTGATTGATGCATCTGCTTCTTTATAGAGTGATGTTTACCGCATCCAAATTTATATATGTACTTTTATTTAATAGCTGTGCCATCTGCTCCTGGTCGTATACAAGCATCTAGAAATACTAGAACATCAGTTGTTGTGCAGTTTGATAAACCCAAAGTAGAAGAAGAATTAATTGGATACTATATTGATTCTTCTGTGGTGGGATCAAATCATTGGGATCATTGTAATCACAAACCAATAAAGTATAACAGGTAAAACGTCTGTTTGTTCTATTGTCCTTGTTCTAAATATTAACAAAGAACATCTGCATTTGCCTAAAAACAATGCTAAGGTCATTATGCCAAAAAGAATCAATCAACACCCCTACTGTAAACCATTTTACTGGGCAGAAAATATAGTTAGAATGCCTGCACAAAGTAAATTCCATTTCAGGTTAGCAAAACAACAGCTCTGAGATACATATTTCCTTTGTTCTTTTTGAACATGAACAGAGGAATGTTTTCATCACACTAAACTATGTGGAGCAGCCAGCTGCTCCGTAGATTGTATTTCTACAATTGTTTATTACACTATCAAATATTGTTAGAATTGTGTTTGAACCCAAGGCTTAAACTGTTTTTTTTTTAATGAATATCATCTATGCTAAGGAATATTTCCCATTTTCACCTGAAAAAGGTGCATATTGCCAATGGATGTAATTTACACTTATATTGGTTTAATCCTTGATGCATCAACTGTACCTATACAGTGGTTCATTAACTACTTGCAATGGATCCCAGCAAATTTAATAGGGCAATCCAATGTTGTTTCACAGACAGTTTGCCTGTCATGCCATGGATTACATGGAACTCATGCTACAGCTTTGTAACCCCTTGGACTGGATTTGGTAACTCTATTTTTAGTTGCCCATGCACAATCATTTTCTGAAAATGTCATTTAAAAAAAATCTCTTCTTAGATTTGTTGTCCATGGTTTAACAACGGGAGAAAAGTATATTTTCCGCGTTAAGGCTGTTAATGCTGTTGGAGTCAGTGAAAATTCTCAGGAATCTGAAGCAATAACTGTTAAAGCTGCTCTTAGTAAGTACACCTTGTTTATATTGTGTTTTTTCATTACTATGCCTATTAATGTTGATAGCAATGTTTGCTTATTTATTTATTTATTTTTTTAGTCTTATATAATTTTATTTCCATAAGATTCAATCCAAGGGGTAGGCGGTGTTTACAAATTCCAGGTGGAGCTCCAAATTCACAAATCATAGATGCAGGGACAGTCAAAAGAAGAAATAATTCAGCAAGTATTTAGGAGAATCTAACTATTGGTGACTTTGACTAGTAGGGGTAGAAATGCAACTCCTAACACAACAAACAAGAATGTAAAATGTTCCTATCAGCTCCAAGAAATATGTTTGTTATCAAGTACTTGTTTAAAAGTTTTATAATTATCTTCATAATTGTGTTTGAATTATTGTTTTATAAATATACATTAGTAACAGCCAAACAGTTGCATCATCTGTTTCTGAAATTCATTTGAAGATAAGGCACTTGTGCAAACCTCGTACCTTCTTTACACTACCCTTAGGAATAGTGCAGGTGCAGGCTGTAACTCCAGGAGGGCCCCACTTCATCTGGCAGAATACTGATTTTGCTTTCCATGTTACAGAAATGCCTTATTCTCCGTTGGATTTCAGAGGCATTAAGAATGTAGATATTTAAACCTGCATCTTTACTGCATATCATACATGACAAAAAAATGTAACAAAAAAACAGTACAGTGATATTGACTTTGTAGAAAATAAATAAGATTATTTTGGGATGATCATTGTCCTTTTTAAGATTATCCTAATGGGATTTTTTCACCTAATGTCTTGTTTTAGATTTAGTTTTTCACCATTCAGCAAATCCTTCCAGTATTTTTCCATTAGAATACAACATATTGCATCTCTGCCAGGAAGAGTGTAAATATATCAGTGCTTGACTATAGCAAGTACTATAGTATAGTACTATTAGTAACTATTACTATTAACTATGATAGTACTATTATTAACTACAGTTCCTGGGGGTGTAGTAGATTGGATATCTAAAGGAAAACTAGTTATGAATAAATAGTGAAACAGTGATCCTGCAAATGATAATATTAAAACTAAGCAATACAATCCCAATATAATTTGTTGTACTTTAGATCAACAACAGATCTGTAGATTAGCGCTGCCATGTTTAAAGAATAGTTTCATTTTTTTTTTTTACATGTAAATGTATTGTTAAAATCTTAAAATATTTTTCAATTTAATTATTTCAGGTGGAGGGGTGCCCTATGGTAGGTGGTGCAAAATGGCATGTCCACATGCACATTCACTTATGATTGACATATTATTTTATAGTTACTAACACAAGACACTAAAGATTCACTGGATAATCACATAAGGATGCTGCAAGGGACACATTTATTTTCTAATGTGAACTATAAAAGCAACAATAACAACATTTGGAGAATATGGGAGAAGAATATGTGCAGACTTATAAAATGATAAATTATCTGTGTATTTTGAAATAAACTATTCTCACAGTTCTCCCCAGTCAGCATCTTTACATCACCTTACACTGCCCACTCTGCAGCCCAGTCAAGGGCCTTATTGACTAAAGTCTAAATAATCGCATAGAGCTCTGAATTCACATCTATTCATCACTTCCCCATGTTTGCTTATTGACTAATATGTGAAGTGGTGAATACCGAACCAATTTGGGCATTTACAATAGTCGCTAAATTACAGAGCTCTTCGCATTACTCTGCGTGCGAATGCACAGGTTCTTCTACTATTGACTAAGATGCAGAGTGTGTCAAAGGAGCAAATTTGAAAGTGGCGAATTAAGGAGTTGATGGCAGGGCTCCAGTGTTGCATAAGGTGACTAATTATTCAAAAGAGACGATGGCGACTGCGACTAAGTGACAACATGATTTAGGGACAAGGTGATGTAGAATTAGATGGAATATGCACAAAATATAGTTAGTGGGATATGGCGAGACTAACATCACTGCCCTTCACTTGTTGAATTTACCTCACTCCTACTTCTATCCTCCTGACTAGGCCACACTACACATCTGACAGCGTTTGCCTCTGTTCATCTGTTAGACAAGTGTATTCTCTACATAGTCAATAATGAGAAGTGAATTTGCATCTAATTTGGCAATGCGACTCGAATTGTAGCAAGGTGAATTCAACATGTGAATTCATCCTTTAGTTAATGCAGCCCTTATAGTCTTCAACATCTAGGGGGGAATTCACCATTGTCCGAAGTAGTGCGAACAGTTCGGGCGACTGCGC
>WMED01002032.1:0-25359 GCA_019650415.1 Pipa parva
CCAGACACTTAGGCTGTATGGAGCCCCAAAATTCCTGATGGCGGCCCTGGATACAGCATTTGGAATGCTAAGATTGCTCTAATCAGAGGTCAGTGGACAGATATCTGGCATATTAACAACTGTTTGAAGCTGTAAGATATGCCATTTTATATTTCTACATTATATATTATTCCTGCAGACCTGTGACTGAAATATGCACTTATCAAGGCTATATAGATGTGAATATTGATGTATATACAACCTGAGTTTGGAAAATATCCATGACTAGTCCATCAGTTTATTAAGCTTTCTATAATCCAGTTAAACTAAGTGGCTTTCATCGGGAATGCTGATGAACCCAGTTCATGCTATATAACTTACTGCATACGACATGATGCTGGTCAGACAGTCTGGTTAGCATAATAATTATGTGTGAATGTGAATAATATTGCCTGCATAGGTAATTAGAGGGGGTTTGTGTAGCCTCTGGCAAAACTGAAATGGTTGTCTTGCATAAGAAAAGTGGGCCAAAAGAAAGCAATTATTTTGTTGTGAGTGCATATAGCCTACTAGGAAGTCCACTTCTGGGGTCACTTGGGGTTTTTTTTAGAGTAAATTTGAAAAAGTGACATATTTCTTCTATACAAAGCCAATTCCAGGTGAAGAATTGCAGTAACGATATACGAACACCAAAAAATCAAGTTTCCCCTTTCTGAGGTAGGGGGGAAGGGGATCTTAATTACTTCTAAGAAATATGGTATTTTAGACTGTAAAAGACATTTACTTTCACATTGTTTGAAACCCAAGTCATGAATATGTATTATTAAATGTTCAATTAAAAATAATAGCAGGGGGTGGGGTATTTGTTTTTATGTGTAAGTCGAATAAACAAAAAAACAAGACAATCCAAATCAAGTCTCTCTCTTAAAAAAAAATCCTTTAAAAAATGACTGGGTATGAAAAAAAACCCATTCCCATTTAAATGAATTTTCACTTCAAAGTGTAACTGATACTTTGATTTCCTTCCTGGTAGATGTGATGTATAGCAGTACCTGTAACCTGCAAGGTGTGCAGAGGCATAGAAAGAACTGGGCTGGCAACAGGAACCAATAGAAAGAACTGGACTGGCAACAGGAACCAATTGAAATGTAGAATATGTGACATTTGTTTTGAATGAAGATTTCAATTGGATATTTTATAGCATTATATCAGCTGTTCAAACAACGTATAGTGTGGGAATTTTTGTTATCTAAAATATGTATTCTTTAACAATTATAAGCATCAAAAATTAAATATCCCCAAATGAATTCTAAAGGAAAAAAAAACATTTTCTTTGTGCCATATCCACACACAACATTTCAGGGGGAGCTATGCCTTTCTTCATCTGTTTCTTTAACAATTGTATGTATGTATGAATGATTTTATTTATAAAGCACCACAAGTTTATACAGCACTGTACAATTCAGCGATACAAATATAATACAAACATGGGAAAAGTGCATTAAACAATACAAGTAAAATATCACAGGGATACTTCACTTTAAGTGCTAAGTTGTGGATGACACAAGAGGATGGAGGTCCCTGCCCCGTAGAGCTTACAATCTAATAATTTTACTTTTATTTATTAATAGTTAATGTTTCTGAAAAATGAAATATCAATGAAAAGTTATTGTTTACCATTACTAAATCATTTCATTTATTATAATTTGCAACAATTAAATTTAATATTAAACTATGGATTTAGACACCAAAAAAAGAACTTGGTTTACTAGCTGTTACTAAACTACAATTCCCAGCATCCGCTGCTATACAGATATGTTTTTAGAATGTTTAACGTTTTAGTATAGCAAGCACCTATAAATTGGCCAAATGGCTACACGTGATATGGGGCATTATTGACTAAGGACCAAATAGTCACGTAGAGCTCTGAATTCACATCTATTTACCACTTCCCCTGTCTGTCTGTGAGGTGGTAAATACATGACCCATTCAGGCATCTACGATAATCACAAACTAATGGAGTTCTTTGCATCATTTTATATGCATGTGAACAGGTACTTCTACTATTGACTAAGCAGCAGAGTGTGTCTGTGAGTAAATGTGAGTAGAAGTACTGTTCTGAATTCACCTGTTTGACTTCGCTACATCGGAGTGGTGAATTGGGGTGTTGTTGGCAGGGTTTCAGTGTTGCATAAGGCAACTATTCATTCAAAAGTGACAATGGCGACTGCGGGTAAATGACAACATAACCTAGAACATTATAATACCGTTAGTGGGACAGTGAGAGATTTACGTCATTGCCCTTCACTAGTCGAATTAGCCCCAGTGGTGCATGACTTGCATCCTACTTCTATCCACCTGACTACACCACACTATGAATCCAACAGTGTTCACCACCGCCCACCTGTTTGACAAGTCTATTCTCTGCTTAGTCAACATTAAGAAGTGAGTTTGCAACTATATTGGCGATGCAAATTGAATTGTAGTGAGGTGAATTCATCTTTTAGTCAATGAGGCACTCAGTATTTTAAAAAGGAGGAACGCACACACAAGAAACTGATTTTTGCACTGACTATAAAGTGGAATGAATTGGCTAAATACCCCCTGCATCATTTTTTTTCTAAATCTGTATGGTGGAAGTTTATCTAAGCATCCTAGAGAGCAGTACCACATACTGTATATAGATAATCTAGGAGATGTGCAGCCAGACGTTCCTTTCTGCATGTAATCTAGACCTTAGAATCTAGGAAAAAATTTGGGGGTAATTCATCAAAGTCCGAACAGTCACGTAAAGGTCCAAATTTGCCTCTATTTGCCACTTCCCCAACTTTAAATATTTACCAAAGATTATTTGGCAACGATGAATTTAATTTAACGACTCCATAATTAAATTAAACCTCTCCTTGTCTGGATGCCATTAGCTTCCATTCACTTCTACCCTCAGCCCCCCCTTCCTCTTTTCTGCAACAGCTCCGCAGTTCACTGACCCCTCCCTACTCCTCCACCATATGTACGCATAGCCTAAACAACTGTTTACCTTTTTATTCTGGCTACACTATCTTTTCATGCACTTTATTTTTTGCATATAATATTTATTACTATATTTATTAATACTATTTACAAATGTAATCTCGCTGATTTGTATGCTTTACTTATCCAGTAACAATATGTAATCTAATTTTCTGTAATGTGGCGTATATTTGACCAATTTGATAGTGTACAACAGCAGGAAATTATGGAGTTCTCTGTGTCCCTTTGATTGCAAATGTGATGCCAATCTGGTTATTAATCATCCATCAAAGTGTGAATTTGACATTGGTAGAATAATGCGGCGAAGTAGGGGACTGATGGCAGGGTTTCCGTTTGGTGTAAGGTCATGGAAAATATAGCGACCAGATGGCAACATGAACTAGAAAATGTATTGAATGGAAAGGAGTATAACTATCAGGAGTAATTTGTGTTTTGTAATTTAGGCAACTATAATAAAGTATCAGTAGAAATTATCAGAATGGGACACAGTGATGACAGTGTCCTTCGTTATAATCAATCCTGTCTATTAATAATTAATTTGACAATCATTTTTGACATTAATATCGGAAAGAAATTTAGTGGCGTTGGTTCCTTTTAACAGATCCATGGGAAGATGATGTCTCTTCACTTTGCTATGCCTACTTTAAATGAATTTGCATCACTATGCTTTCACTACTGCCACGCTGCACCACACAAGATAGCCCCTATGGGGGTTATTCACTAAAGTCCAAATTGTTGCGCATAGGTGCGAATTCGCCAGGTAAAGACAGTCGCAATAGACTGCTACTTTCACAGTCGCATCTTTAGAATGAGAATATCGTCACAGTTTTATTATGGGAAAATTGTCGCCATCTTAACATTAAAAAATTGTCACGACTTTACAATGTGGAAATTGTAGCGGATTTGCTATGGGGAATCCGCTTCTGGCGAATTTGACAGCTGAATTTGCACCTTAGTGAATAACCCCCACAATGTCTGATGCTTGTTCATCAAGGGAAAGGGTAACATAGTGAAAGAACATGAAGCAAATTCACGTTTGTCTGTGTTTATTTACCAGAAGTGACACTAATTCACTTTATTTTTTGAATTTGGACTTTGATTACTTACCCCCATTTATCTGTACCGCTCAATCAATGCCTCTAACGGTGGGCCTTTCTTTGTTATGACATAATTTACCCTTTATGGTTGAAATACTGGCAACTCTGATCACCTAACCCAGTAGAACTCAAGTCATTCCAAGCTGACAGAGCCAGTACCTACCTGCCTCCCTGTACTATGCCAAGCTACAGGTCACAGATTCTGCATTGCTTTTTTTTCTCTCAAATCTAACCTTTCTTTTTTTCAAACAATGTTTGTTGTACTTTTGCAAGTACAATTATGATAATAATAAAAAAAAAAAAGTCCAATTAAGTATATTTTAGAAACAGAGAGAAAACCTACTAGAACAGAATAAATAAAACAGATCAGCTTGTTATAGGGGGGGAACACAAAGGTCATTGTTAATCTCATTATTTTTTGGTCCATTTCCTCTAAGCATAATACCTTTAACCATGACATGGAATGAAGGGCTAAAACCTTGTAGGGCTTACAGATGCTATTGTAGATGATTTTATTCTACTTTAACTCTTATCCCTTTTTCTGGGGGTATAAAAACGTTTCAGTGTTTGCGCACATATATCTATACATGGATAGATATTCTCCTGAATATATATAAAGCCACATTTGTAGAAAAGAATTGTATCCAGCAGTGATTCATTATAACATTATTACGGGGAAGGGAGGACTGCAATGCTTTTGTAATGTATTCCAGGCTTCCCAGCAGCAGAGGGGTTAAGCAGAAATTGAGTGGGTATGCTTGAGGGCAGCACTGCTGCAGAACATAGCAGTGTTCGTGAGAAGGAAAGTCATTTCCCGAAAACACTGCAGACACATGGCCCCAGGCAGTCTAAAACCTTTGGAGACCAAAATGGCTTGCAGGAGTTAGAAGTAATAAGGTGGTTTTTTTTTTTTCTTTCTTTTTTTCTCCTTGACTGAAAATCTGTGAGGTTCCTATACATTGCCAGGGAAACAATGGCACTATTTTTTTGTTTTGTTTTGTTTTGTTTCTATATGGGCATTCACATTCATTAGTGATATGACATTTTCTGGACCGGCTATTCAGTTACATGACGGTGAATTACAATTGTTTGTTTTGAACGGATTATTTCGTATCTATTTTTTTCTTTCTACAGAAAGACAAGACAGATGCAGAGCTTTAAGCCTGGGTAATAGTTACACAATGTCAGTTTTCTTTTGTTTTCACTAAAATGGGGCAGATGCTCTGACAAAAAGTAGGATGGGATAACTGCTGTAGAAATCTGATTGGACTGGGTGAATGACATGTCATAGCAGTCATGACAAAGACCAGCTAGAGTCATTATACTATGTACATAGTGGAAATCATGAGATATTCTTAATGATGTCTATTAGGCCCCAAACTGAATTATATTGGACAAGGCAACAAATTTCACTGACCAATTACTGCATTGTCTATAGTTTGTTCAACCACAACACTTTCATGTAGACACCTTTCTATTATCTAGAACAGTGTATGCCCAACCTACGGTCTGCGGGCCACATCCGACCCGCGATGCAGCGCTATCTGGCCCGCAGCCCGAATTCTGAAATCCAAAATGTTGCATATAAGTGCGAATTCGCCAGCTAAAGACAGTCACAATAGACTGTTACTGTCGCAGTCGCGTCTTTATAATGAGAATATTGTCACAGTCATGACTTTACTATGGAAAATTGTCACAGCTGTTACTTTAAAATTTGTCGCGGTCGCGATTTTAAAAGTTGCGACTTTGAAGCCGACCGTGACACACGTGTTGCAATTTTATATGGCCCCCAGGCCAAAAAAGTTTGGGCATCACTATTTCTAGAACAAATCTGTCAAATATCGTAGAATATGAATATATAGTCATATACATGTGTGCCTTTGCCATGTTCTACAGATACATTTGCATGAATCCTGGAACAACTTGCACTTCTTGTGCACATCTGTTAATGTATAAAAGAAGACTTAAGTAATGTGGGCTTTTAAAGCTTGCTTGGATAACAGAAGTAAACGACACACTAGAGTAATAAGGTCCTTATTAAACCCCCGTATGTAAGGGTAAGGTAATTTCATGCACAGAATGTACCAGAACCTTTCCTGCAGTAGGCAGGCAGTCGGGTTTTAACATGCATTCTATTCTTTTATTTTCATAGAATTCTTGCTTTGACTTTGAAGTTATGAGGAGAGGAATAACATTTAATAACAGTTTCTAGGGTGCTTAAAGATGAAAGCTTTCCAAGTAGGATACAAACTAAAACTATATTTGTCTTTTAATTGTATTCAGTGTCATGGGTAGCTGAACTGGTGCATGAGCAATCAAATGGTACTTTCCAACAGTTAGAATAGCTCTCTCTCCTGGTAACTATACATTATGGGGGGTTATTGACTAAAGAGAGAATTCGACTTTCGAATTCTCAAACAGTGGATTCCCATAGCAAATCCGCAACTGTGACAATTTTATCATTGTAAAGTCCTGACTGCGACAGTTTTTAAAGTTTCTACAGTGTCAGTATTTTTACAGTAAAGTTGCAACTGTGACAATATTCTCATTAGAAAATGAGACTGACATACAGGGGGTTATTGGTAAAAGACCAAATTGTTGCGTAAAGGTGTGAATTTGACAGCTAAAGAAAGTCACAAAAGGCTGCCACTGTCGCAAAGACCACCTAATTTATTTGGTTACAGACCCATATGTCTTCCCTGTTCCTGTAACCCCAGTCTCCTTAGCTTAATACACCTTCAGCAAGTTTTTGTCCATACCAGTCTGGCACGAAACCATTGCCAAAACAGATTTTTCTCAATTCCATAATATTCTTATAATGCTGTTGCCCCCAGACACAAAACAAGCATTTGAAAATATTACTCAGACATTATTTTGGGAAATTTTTTCCAAGATTTATCTGGGTAATTATATATTCAACAAAGCTATATATACAACCATCTCTGCTAAGGTTAGACTGAGCGACCTGTCAAATCTTCAACTCTTTAGCAGCAATAGACAAGGGACGTCCTCTTCCTTATCTTTTATATAATCTTGCCATGGAGCATCTAACACAACCTATCTACAACAATCCATCTATTGGATAATGTTCCCTATACAGAAGCTGGATATGCAGACTATTGTTATGTCATATAAGTGGGTAATTCACCAAAGAGAAAACTTACCCTCCGATCATTCGCTTCAGTACGCATAGCCTGTTATGTGCTCGCTGATGTCCTGCACGCGGACATCAGCGAACGCTTTAAAGGGATTCCAGTCTCGCAAGGCAACTCGAGTAGAGCCTCTCGAGCTTCACCGAGACTGGAATCCCTTTAAAGCCCATAAATTCTTGGGAAAATAGAGATATTTGAAAAACTAATTTCACGATCAATTACACAGAATCAGAAAGTGACATCATTTGACCTAGCCATGCGGGGGTACAACCATTTGGTGAAATTGTGCCATTCTGTTGGCATTAAAACAACATAAAATACTCAACCTTTCAACACAAGTAGTGAAAACTATAACCTGTCCTATTGCAGATGAATGTGAAGCCACATTTGAAGGATGCTTTTCTGTTGTTAAAGTGAAAATATATATTTCTGACTACACTCCCAATATTTGCATCCCTTCCATGTGCATACATATAATATGCACACAGTGTGCATTTTTGGCCTAATGGATAAGCCAGCTCTGGAACATAGAGCATTGCCTTTGAAATCGACATGACGGTAATCCAGGGGGATGAGAAAAAAAATGTCATCCAGGCCAAAAACAAATTCATTTTTGCAAGAGATATTTGAATTCCCCATTCCATAATAGGCAACTAGACTACTACCCCATCCATTCAATGCTGTATTAGTTTACTATGAATATCTACCAATTAAAGTTCAAGGAATAGAGACATCCAACACATTTTAAATGGGAATGAAGGTCATGGGCTGTCTGTATATAAACGAGTATTGCAATGCTTGGGGATTCCTTTTGTTATTGGACTAACAGTCATTTTAAACAGATGAGCTTTTGAGAGGTTTGTCCTCCCATTATCAAGTCTCAAGCAAAAACTCTCGAAAGCTTGTCTATCTAAACTGACTGTTAGTCCAATAAAAAAAGATATCACTAAGTATTGCAATACTCATTTACTGTATATACAGTATATCACATCATGTTATATATAAGATTATTATATGTGTATAAGTACCATTTTATAGCCTCCTTGCTAGATGTGCACATTGCACCTGTGAGTAACAGTAATAATGACAGGCTGTTTGGAGCCTTATCAATGGGTCTGATCACTTCATGGCAAAGGACCCAGTGAGCAAAATATTCTGTGCTCCACAGCAATAACAAAGAGAGCCTGTGAAAGTAAGGATGAAGCATAAACAAGTCATTTACCAGGGATCGCTGGTTTAACTCTGATATTAGCATAGGCTTAATTATCCTGATAATTAGTGAAAATCTGGACTTAAAACAGAGCTCCGGGGATGGAATAAGAAGACAAACCAGGCTTTGTGGCAGGTCACTAATGACCTTTGTTACCCTAAGTCAAGTTTCCTGCCTTTAGGGTCTGTCCCTTACCTTTCTCCAGGCTACCATATAAACACAGTGTTATTCAGATAACATCATATTATCTTTTTTTTGTTTTTTTTTTTGTTATTCTCCCACAAAAATACATCCCATTACTTTCCAAAAACCCTTCAACTGTGCTGAGACATCGTTCTTTGAAAAAATCAAGCATGTATTTTACCCTTTGTATTTCGTAATGTTCTTGATTTATATAGCAGGTCTGTGCAGAGGAAACATTTGTTTTGTATCGAATCACTTCCTTGCACGATCTGAAATATCTCGGGTTCTCATACATTTTTCCAACCTTATCCTGCAATTAGCTACCAGCATATAGCTTTATACAGAGTAACATAAGTGCATGATTGGTTTAGTATGTTTAGCCAAAATCCATAGCAGTCCATCAATGAACATGACCTGCCTGAATTGCCAGGTCAAGATATTCCTATTCCCAAGGTTTATTGTGAGATCTAAATTAGTTGCAGGGACCTTCTCATGCTGGGTCTTCTTTTTGTTTTTACAGAATAATGCTGGCTACTGCCTTCGTCCGCAGAACTTGTACTGCCCAGTTTATGCTTAAGAGTGGTTAGAAAACCATATATTACCCTGGGGATCTGAAAGAATGAGGTAGGAATAGACTTTGCATTAATTAACAGTCATCTACACTATAAAAAGGGGGGAAGTCTTGGAGGTTTTTCTGCATAACTGAACTTGATGGTTTTGGGTCTTTTTTTTTTTTTAAACTTTACTAATTAAGTAACATGTTGGTAAAAAACTACCAAAAACTGCTGCTATTACCTCTGCCAGTAATGAAAAAGATGATGTTATCAATTAATTATTCTATTATCTTATAATCCCATTGAATTATTCAAACAATAGCGCTGAATTAAATTTAGCTACATAATTTATCCATTTTCGTAGAGTAATAGCTTTTAAGGCCAGGGCCACACAGACAGTTTTGTAGTTGTGCTAATTTTATTTAGATTTATTATTGTCTAGAGTGCAAAACAAAGTACTCTGTGTGGATTATCCCATAAGAAACAACAGATGCTATTTTCCCAGCTCAGCTACAAAGTAGCAAGTGTGGTCCCAAGCTAAAAGTCTATTGGCTTGTTCTCCATCAGATAGCCTTTCTTATCTCTCCCTTTGCCCTGCTAAAATCTGTTCAGGTGTGTCTCTCTATTAAGCCTTGAATGTAATCAGTAGAAACATGAGCCATTCAGAAAAAGGGAATTTTGATCTAAAGCTGGGGCCACGTGAGCTACCGGTACTTGGATTCCTAAACATTTCTCATTTTTACCGGGCCAGGTTGAGTTAAAGCTGGAACACTGGGCTGCAGGTGCACTTTCTTGACTACATCCCCAGAATGCAGCATGGGTATCTACAGCCAGCTCTCCATGTTTAAACCAGTCTGGTCTGGTACAAGAGTGGATTGCTGTGCTTTTAGAAGCAGTAAAAGTACATAAATCTGGTTTGCTAGTGTGGCCCCCTGCCTTACCTGCTGTAAATCTGAGACTCTGACCATGTATCAATAAGTGAATTGTCCCATACATGTGCAAAATCGTAATAGTGCATCACTTTGCCAAATTTGCATATTCAACAAGGATCATTATTGTCAAGGATGTGGCACATTCTCCCACAATACCCAACAATACACCCACCACATATTTATTCACTACTTCATATGTATTTGCTGTGAATGTGAAACCACTTTGGAGGATATTTAGAAAAAGTCAAAAGATTATTTGGCCACTTGACACTGGAGGAACAGTGTTTTATTATTATACGAGTATCGTTTATTTATATAGCTATTATTGTCATGTTGAAAGTCACTTTTTGTGCACAAAGCTAAAAAGGTGACAAGATCAGACTTAAATGCAAAAGCGATATGACACAAAAAGCAGTGCCACAAACACATCTAAACTAACAAAAAATTGTAAAGGGTTGGGAATAAAACAGTCACTCCAAAATGAAATAGAAATATTTACAAAGGTTCAGATGAATCAAAAAGTTTAAAATCCTCTTTTTAAATGGCACCTCCACCGAAAACCTCATCATCACCAGCGGACTTTAAAGTATACAGCAGAGAAATCATATCTAGAATGGAAGTGCACAAAACAGCTATGAATAAAAAATTAATCCAATCTAACCGGATTCCCACTAAATCATGAGGTGCACGCTGTACAATAATCATAGAAGTATGGGGTACCAGACGCAATATTGGTGCCCATCAAGATTCCACAGTCAAAAGATAAACTCAATACTAGGGGTCAGCAGCCACAAGGCTGGCACTCCCCAGGTGGTTGGACAATAACCAACATTCTAATTCAATATAGACCTATCGAAATGTACTTGTGAATCATCCTCAGGTTCCCTGTATTTGTTCCTCAAATGAATGGGAAACAAAAACTGTACAATAAATTCTTTATTTAGAAAGTATCTAATGATAAATGGATACTCAGGAAACTGTAGTGATCAAAAGAATCTCCTATAAAATCACAATCATAGGATCAATCATAGGATGGCACACTTTTCGATGCATTTTTTTAAGTAAAAGTTGTTTTCGATCCAATACAAATCAGCAGAAACCTTTATTAAAATCACCCTTTGAGCATTCAAAGTGTTATTATCACTGTATGTTGAAGTGACAATACCCCAAGGTGAACTGGCATTAATATGCAAATATAACTTCCCTAAATAAAAGTGACAAATGGGTGGGTGGGTGCTTAAGGCAGACTTCCTGTTACTATTCTGGTGACATTTCATTCAAAAGGATTCAAAAATGTAGTGACTAAGTGCCAACATGAGCTAGTTTTTGTCTGCCATTGAAACATATGTAAAAACAATTGTAATTTATGTGCTCTTTCTTAAAATTCATACCCAATGGCAGTATGTTGCCTTAAATGTAGAAAGAGATAGCTATAGTGGCATTGCCTCCATAAAAGGGGAACTATAGTTAGATTACATCTTTACATATGCAGTACTATACCTTAGTGAAAAGCATTTCTCCCCAGTAGTTGTTTCATCTGAAGCTGGATGATGTATTACACAGCACTGATAAACTCCCACACTAGGAAATGTGTGTGATAAAACTGATAAACACAAGAAGTAAAAGATGCCAGACTGCTATTGGTTAAGCAGTGTGCTGACCTTTTGGCCTCATTAGCCATGCTTTGTTTACACGCCTGAAATGCAGGAGATTACAGAGGAAAGCTAACTTGTGCACAGGCGTTAATTGGTAAGTAGGGCAAAAATGTCTGGAGGAGGGTACCCTTTCATGGAAAACTGTCTGGTACATGTCACACACACATTTCCTGGTGCAGGAGTTTATCAATGCTGCCTACTCAATCATTCTGTGTCACATGAAAAATCTACTGGGGAGAAACGTTTCTCACTAAGGTATAGTACTGCCTATGTAAAGATTTAATCTAATCTAAGTGGATCCAAACAATCTAAACAGATGTTATTCCTGACAAAATCAGTACATTATGCCACCACTGATATTGGCCTGACTATGCTCAGAAAGTACTATGTGATCTTTCATGACAGTGCCCTCCATCATAGCAACAATACACTAAACAGTGAAAATGCACAATTGACTTCACCCTTTAATACATATTCCCCTAAGATCTCTGTTTCTGCATGAAGAGATGTAGTGAGGCTCTTTTGTGAACCTTCAAGTTCTTGCTGCAGTACATTTCCTTTCAGCCAATTAAAATATACCCTGTTTAGAAGTTGTTGTGAGCTTCCACTATTTTGTATGACCTATTGTACTACAACGAGAGAAAGTCACTGTAGCCTGTTTTGTAAAATAATAAAATAGATGCAGGTGTTGGAGATATTTGTAAAGTTGTGTATTCAACCAACAAATCTTTCAGATAAAAAACAAGCATTCAGTCATCATAGGGTGGTTCACTATAAACTAAAGAGGAACCCATTAAAGACAGTACAGCAGCTTCTCGCAGAGTTTACAGCAAAGCTGAAATGCATTGTGGGACTTTTTGTTTTTATAAAGAGTTGCCTCGCTGAGACGGGAATCCCTTTAATGCACATGCTGATGCCTGCGTGCAGGACATCAGCAATGCGCATCTCAGTCATTCTGAAATGAGGCGAAGACTACGCACCTCACTTCGGAGGGTAGTGAATTCCCCCCTCAATGTCTCACAACTATCCCTGTCACCCTGAGTCTGCGATTAATACATTACAAGGAATAACATTTTCTGCTTGTTTGAATAAATGTATATAAATTATGGAAGGAATGTGCACACATAATGCTTGGCTCTTGACAGTCCAAGAAAAAACACATTTAAGATCAAATCTAGTGTATTTATAAATATGGTATATATTCCTTTAATGTCTTCCGCTCTAGTATTACACCACAAGTATAGTACCCCAAAGGCCATGTCACTTTTATATTCCTTTGTTCTTCATGTTACATACCTTTCTGAATCAATTTACACTATTACCTGTATATACATCGCTGAACATTTATTTCCTCGACACAAACTCCACACAACTACTTGTAACTCTGGTTACGAGCACACCAAAGTTTAGAGTTCAGTGCAGTATTGCAAAATTCATAGATACAAAGTCAACATTTTAATTGCTTTCTAGAAATTTTGAAACAACGAAGCTGAAATTGCAGCAGCTGTTTCGCTCTCAGTTTCACTTTTAAATGATTTGCTAAAAGAGAAAAAAAAACAACTTTTGTTTCACGTTCAGTTTCATGTCTAAAAAATGTGTCGCCTTGTCATTGATCAATAGGGGTGTATCACTGTATGAGCTAGAAGCCTGAGTGCCATGTAACATTAACTTTACTAAAATGCTTTGGCCTGGCATATGTGGGGAGGGTCTAAATCAGTGGTTCTTAACCTTGTTTGAGGTGCCGAACCCTCCAGTTTCATATGCACATTCGCCGAACCCTTCTTTAGTGATAAATCACTTGACCTGCGTGTCTTGGTCTCCGTGGCGGAGGCTCCGTCAAACTCTTGAGACCGACTCACCGAACCCCGGGTAAGAACCACTGATCTAAATGATTTGATCTACCAGTTTTTCTTCTTACTGATGAGGTTGTCCATGATTGGTTGTTCTCTACAAAACCCTCAACCCCTCTCTTCAGCTTCAAAATAGGCAATGGAAAGGTTATAGATACAGTACATCATCCTGTAGGCTCTTTTTCGTCATATGTAATGTAATGATATTCCATCTGTATCTACAGCTTACCCTTGCAAAAATCAAAAACCCCAAGATCAGGAACCTTCCTTCCTTCTTATTTGTGAAAATTTGTTAGCACCATTTTTGTGCTTAGTTATTAGCTGCAGAGTCTACCTGAGTAAGACTTACCTCAAGCATGGTAACAAGGTGTACAATGATAGTAAATGTTAGTGTGGCCCCAGTCTAAAGGATTTTACCAACTTCTGTAACAACACAATTGAATAAATCACTAACTCATAGGTTGCACACAAATGAACATGGCATTTTTAAACTTAACTGATATGATACTGTGTCTTTTTACTTTTATGTATCTACCTATGAGGGCAGATCTGTTTATGTATACCAATAAAGTACCTCTTACTAAATACCCAAAGTGTGTTTTTTTTGCAATATTTTCCATATTTACAATTTGACTTCACATAGTTACACAACATAAGAATTTGATATGGTATTGGATTGTTCATGCGAAGCTGAATAATACATGTTTTATTTAAAAAATCTACAATATAACAGTTCTGGATGTTAATTCAGAGTTCATTCAAGGTTCATTTTGCATGTGGCCATTCTTGCGATCCTAAGGTGGCTTGTGTGTATGTTTTAAAGCAGAGGTCCCCAACCGCCGGTCTGCGGACCAGGACCGGGTCGTTGGGGTTTTTCAGCTGGTCCGCGGAGCCGCTGACAGCTAGCTCTGCGGCCCTGCGCCTGGTCAAAGCACGCTCTTTGTGGATTGATAATGTTCTCTGCCGTAGCCGTGACAGCTCGCAGCTCCCGGCAGAGAACATTATGTAGGATGGGGCGGGGCATTGGGCGGGTCTTAGGGACGCGGCCATCCAGTACAGCATGGATGGGGTGGGGCGGCAGGCTCTCCTCACTGACTCGCCCCCGGCAGAACATGTTATGTGGGGCGTGCCGGGGCGGGGCAGCAGACTGGCATTATTGAAGCGGCTCCTGGTACCGGTGTACAGCAGCAGTGCTGTATACACCGAGGTCCCACCAGCATCCTCCCCATATGACCAAAGCTCCGCACCTGCCCCACCACCACCCCACCGGGCCATGGAAAACTGGTCTTGCTTAAAGCCGGTCCCTGGTGCAAAAAAGGTTGGGGACCTCTGCTTTAAGCTATGTACAGACTTGGAAGTGTAATACTGATCATTTATTTTCCACTGCTGACGCTCAATCAAGAAAATTACAGAGGCAACCTCGTGATTAAAGGGTCAGTAACAAATGATTTTTGCTTCCTTGATGCTCTAGATCATCTCCAATCATTTGAAATGGTAATTTGAATGACACACTGAAAGTCAATGAACCAGTATTTTCTTATTTGTTGTTTTTATTCTTTTCATCCAATCACTGCTAAAATGGCTGTGGAAAGTGAACATGGGGTTGTTGTAGACTGAGATAGAATGCTTAAGCGATAAGATAACTTGCTTAGACAGACTGTGGTAATAAGATGTTGTCTTGCTGTGCTGCATTAAAAGATCTGTCTGAATAGTGTGAATTTACATAACATTTCATCAACATTACACCACTGCCAATGGTGTGTAAAATTTATGCAAACTAAGATTAGCTAGATCAATGTTATTTGAGCTTTTTTGCCTGCTGGAAGACACTCATAAATTGATTCAGTCTGAAAATACACCACTTAGGTTCCCTGTATATAAATGTATATCTAATCATTTACGTCTAAACAAAATAAGACATGTTTGCTCCTATATCGCAAGTGCTTTAAATGAAGATTATAGCAGTAAAATTAGCTTTTGTGTTGTTCTTAGAAATATTATAAAGCACAAGTTTATGTGTTGGTTTATGTGTTCTTACCAGAGTAAGAACCAATGCCAAGTCAATTCAATCACAAAAGGGTCTTTAGACATGAGTAAATGGGGGGGTTGAAGGATTAAATATATGGTTTCAAATGAATAGTATATTTGCATTGTGCACTTTGTTATTGTGAATAGTATGGGAATATTATGTAATCTACATGTTCATCCTAAATGTATACTCACCTTATTAGGAAATATACAAGTATCCTATTTGGAATAAAGTGTTGATAGGGCTTATCTATGGTTTTATTTGGGGATGGCAGATTTGGCGGTGGTCTTAAAACCACCGCCAAAAGATACAGAATGCTCACAGTAATGGTTGAAGGGGAGAACCCCATTTTATTTCAGATTGTGCTCACACAGTGTTAGCAGATGTACACCTGATAAAGGGAAGCAGTTGCCACCCCAAAACGTTGGGTGAGCTCATTCCACAATAAAATTTGTGTTGAATGTTATGTATTATACATGTTTACCCAACTCTGGATTTATAATAAGTGTTATTATTACTTATAAAGGGTTAATGAGCGTGTGGTATTGATTAAAAGAGGTGGGGTTTCATGAATTTTAGTAAGCTTGAGGAGGTTGCGGGTACACCTGACAAAGTGGATTAACCCTGAAATATCGTGTACACTTTATTTTTGCTTTGTAATAAAAAGGAGGTGATCCCCGGATGCAAGGTTGATGTGGCTTGTTTCTGTATGTATCACTTTATAATGCCTGTATATTGCTGTAAAATCCCATGGTATTGTAATAAAACATGTAGATAATGCAGTTACTAGAAATAAACCAGCAAAATGCTACCTCAGCCAACTCATTATGACCTTATATCATGGCTGATGACAACTACTAGATCACAATTGTTAATTCCAGGCCAAGTCTATGAAAAGTCATGAAAAAATAACATTGTATGGTTGTATAAGTGATTTGCATTGCAACTTTTGTTCTAACGTGGATCTTCTATGGCCTTTGGTCATTACAGTTTGAACTGTAGATACTGCAAATGACTTCCACATGAGTAAGTTAGTGGCATGCTAAGGGAAAGGTCCTATAAAAGATTAATGCCAGCTGTTCAATTGACTGCAATTCACAAATACAGGATAAGAGAGCCACCCATTGACTTACCTGAGGTACCACCAGTAATTACATTCACTTCTCTCAGGAGTTTTAGGCTGGGTTCACACGAGCATATGATGCGCAGCACATCATGACCCAGAAGTCATGAAACACTTTCAGTTAAGCAAGTACTGCCATTTAGGTTTTAAAAGAGAGCGATATCAACTTAAATGTATAATGCGTGAAATAAATGTGTACATTCAGCTATTCCAATCTGCAACTTAATTTATGTATACATATTTCAAGCATTAAAAAAATGTATTTTATTATACAGCCTTCTGTTTAAAAATGTATGACAATCTGTCCAGGTCAGAATATCCAGTGTACATGCAGGTGTTAGTTAGAATTTGTAAATAAAGATGTTTAATTGGGTCTCTGATTAAAAATCTATTTTTCCTTATTTAAAAGAGCCCTAATATTATTAAATACTATATTTAGTCCCTATTTTTTCTTTGTAAAGAGACAATTGCAGGGGTATTACAATAAAGGTCAAAGTGGTTGTAGCTGTGTGTTTAATTTGGTTTGAGGGGGGCAGGAGGCGGCAGTGCTGCAGGTGGGGAGGGAAGAGGCGCCCGGGCAGATCCTGCACTTGGACCTGCTGCTTGGATGTTCCACTACTGAGGCAATGCCTCAATAACTAGCTTTTTGTACATTAATGATGACATTCTGGAAACAAGAATGAATTATCAGCAAATGTCACCCTTTTGTCTTGTTTTGGTCACCAGTGTTGTCACCAGAGGATAAGTCACATGAATTAAACTTGAGTGAAAATTGATTAAAATTGAGTGAAATGCTTTCAGAATAGTATCAGGAAAACTGCCGTAAAAGACTTCCAATTCGTCACTCTCGTTTGGCAAAATGAATCAGTCAATCTGCACATTCAATGCCAGTACGCCTTGGATGAATTATCACTCCAACACATGATAAATAAGTGTTGTGGCATTTGCCACATACCCAAGAAGTGGTACATTAATGTGTAGTTGGCGTAATGTTGTGAACTGTGACGCAAAAACGAAGCGTCAAATTGTCAACTCATATTTGCATAATCATATCATGAAAGGATGGTATATTTATATATCACTGGTGGTGTCTTTCCCTCTTGCTACCCTAGTATTTATACCCCTGTCAATTACTTAAAAACAAAAAGGCAACTTTGTCATACTACGGGGATATAAACAAACCATTGAGTGCCTAAACACTCAGGGCACATGCCCCAGGCCTCATGCTTAGTGCCTTTGGTTTGAAATGTGTTTTTTTTTTTATTGCTTCTGGTGGTTTACAGCATTTCAATAGGCTCCACTGTCAGTGCAGAATTCAGAGGCATAGCTAGAGGCTAAGTAGTACAAGGCTAATATAGCTCAGTCCATTTTTAATGTATAGGTATGAGTGTGAGCCTGTGCCCCAGGCTTTCGTGGAATTAACAATACTACAGTCATTGTTCGGAAGTTTGGTCTGGTGAGCATGAGATTACAAACCTGGTCCAAGGTAGATCATATTTTTAAACACTTTTGTATAACAAATTTTCTGAAAACTGTATATCTTCATTATGAAAACAGTACAGAAAAAGGATTATTTAAATGTAAGATCTGTGGCTGATAATATCTTTTGAATGTATTAAGTATTGTAGGCATATGGGGTATTTTGAAACCTGTATAAGCGGAGGTGTTATTCCTAAAGCACACAGTGAATTTTTGGAAGCTCAGTTGTGCTTTTAAAAACTCAAACAGTTTATTTATCTACCCTGTTTCCCCCGAAAATAAGACCTTGTGCAAAATTTTCCAAGCTTCCAAGCTCAGAAATATAAGGCCTGCCCAGAAAATAAGACCTAGTGTGTCTGTGGAAGCAAAAATGAATATAAGACACTGTACTATTTTTGGGGAAACATGGTATTTGAGTCAATTGAATCACTTATTAGTCACCTGCAGTATTTTATTCTTATTATTTCGATATCATAAAAATAAATGAATCACTTAATGTAGTAGAATAATTGTTGGTAACTTTTCTTTATAGCAAATGCTGTTTTGACCTTGAAAAAGGTTTAGACATGTTCAAAATCACTTATGTATGTGTAATATATGCTAGATCTTATAAAGAAACCACTGATTGCACTTCTTTTTTAATCATGCGATTTAAAATCACTTTTCTAGCTTAAACAGATGGTATAACAAGTGGTAGCAATTCATGTTTGTGTTTTTACAAGAATGATTTAATATTATGTGTGTTTGATTTTATATTGAGTAAACTCTGATCATCTCTTTCAAAAATAACTCTAATTGATGCATTTCCCCTAGCATGTTTAAATCCTAAAGACATCAAGGCTTACTCATCAAAGTATGAATTTGCCTGGCGTAGTGAATTGCATCTCTACAATCGGACAGATGCATATTGCTACTCCTTATTCACTAAACGGGGGGATTCCCTTGGAAACATAGTAAACACCAACAGACTAGTGGAAAGTTCTGAAATGTGTTTTGTTTACATCCCAACATTCCCTTTTAAAGAGGGGCACCTATGGAAAACATATTGTGCACGGCTGTACTGGAATATATTCAGATCTATATTAGATATATTTCACAGTTTCTCTTCTTTTAAAGGCAATGTTAGCCTTTATGCCTAATAGAATTATGAATATATTCCTCTTCGCAAGGGAATGTTAGAACGTACGATTTTGGTTCATTCTTCAAACTACCCAGGTTTACATTGCCCTGTATTGTATACAATTAGTTGATAAAGGAAGATATTAAATATTTCTAACCTTTCTTCTTTGTACTAAATAAATAGAATCCCTGTATAAGAGATATTTGTATTTTACCTACTTTCCCAATTTTTTTCTGAATTGAGTTTGTAAATTGAGTTTGCTGACAACAACAACGTGTATCCCTGCATCACTGGACATTTGTAAGAGGTGAAAAAATAAAACGCAACTTCTGCAAAAGGTCTGTTTTGCTTTTAAGAAGAAACCATAAACTGCAACATTAGTACCTGCAAGAGAAGGAGAAAATCCCTGCAATAAAAAAAGCTGTAAAAACAGCAAATCTTAACAATAACCCTTTGGTCTAATACTTGGTTAAGTGTAAATTTCAAAAGAAGTTTCAACTTTGAAATTCCTACATTAAGTCATTTGACGTGACAGTGACCAGCTGCCAAATTCAAAACCCTTTTCCTCTGAGAAAGCAACTGATGACTGTAAGACTAGACAACTGCATTTTCTTTGTTCTGATGCTGCCCACCAAGGCCAAAGAACAAATAATTTGATATAACATTAAAATACAAATTATTTTATGGGCATTATTATTAAAGAACAGGTTATTTTAGAATGAAAATTATTTCTTAATTTGGGAAGTTGGCAAGTTTCCTGAATTTTTCACACTCTTATTAGTGAGAAAGGGTGGCGTATATATGTATTATTTTATTTATAAAGCGCCACAAATGTACGCAGCACTGTACAATTCAGCGATACAAGTACAATACAAACAAGGGAAAAGTGCATTAACCAATTCAAGTAAAATATTACAAGGATACATCAAATTAAGTGCTAGGTTGTGATTGACACAAGAGGTTGGAGGTCCCTGCCCCAAGGAGCTTACGATCTAAGTGGGAGGAAGACTTCCATACACAGATAGGACAATAAGAGCTGTGGAGTCATAGGTTCATAAATACAAATAAATAGATCAAAATAGATATAGATAAATACAGTGAATAAATACATAAATACAATAGATATATATACAGATATTAAATATAAAACATTATACATAAAATGAATGATAAGGATCAGTGCTAGTGCTCTGACAGATAGGATATCTATTTGGTTTTGGTGGGTTATCCGTTCTTGTTATTGGTTTTAATTTTTGGCAAAGACCTCTTTAAATAAAGTGGCCAATGTCAGAAGTGGAAAAAACAACAAAAAGACCCATATATCCTTTTGCTTTATACATCATCTTTTCCTATATGTTTTCAGTTAAATCTCTCTGCTTTCTCATAATACTAACCTTGTATACAGTGGCCGCATGGGCTTGAGAAAGTGGAAATTTGTAAGCTTTCCATATTTATTAAATTCAGATGATCGAAAGCTTCACTTTTCTTTGTTGTCACACAGAAATGGAAATTAAATTTGCTTTAAAGGACCAGTCAGGCCGAATTTAAAAAAAAAAATACATTTGATTATTCATACTAACACCCTTTTTGTAAATACGATTTATTATCAATTTAAAAAAAAAAAAAGTTACAATTCTTTTCTGTAAAGAAGTGCTACACAGCATTTCTGTGTTCCATTCCCCAGCCTCTAACAGCACCGGCGACTCTACGGCGTCCAAATTAGGAGATCCCTATTCCTCGCTAGCCATGCTCCTACTGAAACCCTGCATCGTCATTTCCTAGAAGTCACATGGAGAGTGTGCAAGTCATCAATACGACCTCCCTGTATGATGTGCAAGCTTTCCATGGGACTTCTAGGAAATGACGATGCAGGGCTTCAGTAGGAGCGCAGCTAGCGAGGAATGGGTTCCTGATAGGGATCTCCTGATTAGGACGCCATAGAGTCTCCAGCACTGTTGGAGGCTGGGAAATGCAACACAGAAGTGCAGTATAACACTTCTTTACAGGTAAGAATTGTAACTTTTTTTTAAAAATTGATAATAAATTGTATCTCCATAAAGGTGTTAGTTAGCATAAATAATCAAATGTATTTTTTTTTTTTAAATTCGGCCTGACTGCTCCTTTAAATTTAATTGTATCTGTCATTTTGATCTTGCAGTGAATAGTATTATAATCCAACCGCTCCTGGTGCTTTCATTGTATGAGAGATACGGGTTCCACAATAATTAAAAGGAGAGGCAACAAATAAGGGTGCTAACAAAAGGTATATTTCCTGCTGAAAAATGTCAATGTTGACCACCAGCTAAGAGAGCAGTGTAACAGGGCTCTGACAAGTGGGAGCACCAAAGAAAGGAAAATAGCAGAAGGCCTGCCTAGTGAAAGAACCCAAAAATTCATTTAGCAGCCAGTAGTATCATAGTGTGAGTTTTCTATAAACGGAAAGTATCTTTAGGGTTACACTGAACAGACTTGAAGGAAAACAAGAGCAGTCTTTAGTTACAAGCCAAGCATAGGAAGCAACTGCTTTAAGTGGGAACATTAAAAACTAATAAGCTTTTTTTTTTTTTTTTTTTTTTTTTTTTTTTTTTTTTTACAGCCTTTGGCCCTAATTGCAATTGCTAAACTAGTGTTCTGAACTTTTGCCTTTTATATTAAACATCTTATGGTCTTGTTTTTCATATGGCCTGCAGAGGCTTGCCCTAGGTTAGCAGAAGGATAAGTTGTATTACAGTATAACAGTGAAGGTTTGCAGAGAAAGCAAAATACTTGCCGCTCACAAATGTGGATGCAGTGCATGCAGAGAAGTATTAAACCAGGAAGTGGTGTAGGCAAACAACCTCCTGCAATTACCCTATTCCCTTTACAGGTGCCGCTGTAGCACTGCTTGAAAGTCTTGTCACAAGTATTTTTCAAGAGTTAAAAGACCCACAACTGGATTTTCATGGTGCTTTTGCAGTACCAATGTAGCTTAGTGAGAGACCTGAAAGATGTGACATAATGATGAGCTGCCACCATGAAAAAAATATGAGGGCAACAAGTTCCCTTGTGTGACATTACCTTGTGGGCACCTAGGTAGTAAGTTTCTGCCAATTTCCTCAAACCCTAGTCATATATTAATGCAAATCCTTGACACTGCAACAAATTGTAACGGGGCAATGGTGTAAAAATAGATCAAAGATGAATATTTGTCTGCAGAAAAATACTGTTTTACTTAAATGAAGTAGATTTCCTTTATTGTAGATGAACTATTAACACACTGATTTCTTGTAAACGACTAGATTCAGTTGAATTTTAAATACGGTATGTACAAGCCTTGGATCTGGTTTCTCTCGTAGCCATTTGTAAAATCACAGCAGATAGAATTTTGGGAAAGATACAGAACTGCTAAAGTCTATGAAACAAGGCTTAAAAGGGAACATACAAAGAAAAGAAAATGAATAAAGTACAGCGTCTGAGGTGTCCTGAGCAGCCTTAGGGCAACAGAATTTACACTATATATTGGTTATATTGTGTCCTATCGTAATACCGCTGACTCTCCAGGGCCAACACTAGCTGCTGCATTGTTCTCTTATTATTGCCGAAGGTGCAAAGACCTGGGGCTTTATCCTATTTATATTGATCACTCTACATTATAAAGTTAAGAAGAAGCCTTTATTTTATTGCTTTCGAAAAAAATAAAAACAAACAAACAAACAAAAAAAAAAAACAGCCATATTTATTCTGGCAAATGCATGGCCTGAAATCTCACAGGATAAGAATTATTGTCCAAATATTACCTTAAAAACATATGATGCCAGGGTTAACACCTTAGCGGAAGCAGTCATCTTTTGCATGTGGATTTGACAGTGAATTAATGAGTAGAGCTTAGTTTGAGACTTTGTTATCTTTTATCATTGTTTACTGTTTAATTTTCCTAATGATGGCTACTTCCCCTGGCATTCCTGGGATTTGTAGTATTTCTGGACATGCTACTAGTAGATAAATAGTTTCCAAGATTATCTTAGATAACTGTTCTTCCGGTCACTACTGTTCTCAAGTCAATTAGAGGGATAATCATTTAAAAACAACTTTTATTTGCATTTTACTTGCTGTATGTCTAATCTGTTCTTCCAGGAATTCTCAAAAACGTTTAAAAAGCATGACATTTTTGTTGTAAAATTACGCTTTGTTTTATAACTCAATCAAGCTTTCAGAATCTTGTCGCAAATTTGTGCTATCTCAAGTTCTATGGAAAACAAAAGCACTTGTAATTAGGCAACAAATAAAAATGTCCACTAGGAGACAAACACAAATAAACAGCAATCAAGAACTTATCTTCAAAGAGAACATATTACAGGTCAAGTGGTGTCATGCCAAATTAAATAAGGAATCTTGCTCTTCCTGTCGCTTCTGGTCCTTAAAGACTTCAAATTATGTACATTGGTCGTCTTGCTAATTCTTCAATTTTACATGGTTTTGTAATGGCAAGGCTAGCTCAATAGTTGAACTTATAAATAGGGTGAATTTTATATATGCCTTTTAATAAAGTAACTGTGCAACGAACCCAGAATTAAGATTACAGTTAATAGTGCCTATTAGCTAAGTCACTTGGCCATTCAATGCAAAGCATCAAGTATATTACAATTTGTGCCCTAGACATCTTACTGATCAAAGTGGCCATTAGCCAAGTAACTGGGCACTGTGTTAGCACCCTGTAATGCTCATTGATTACATTTTTGTGAAATAAAGTCAACAGCTAGGTTACAGTCAAAATATGCCTGGCAGCCAAGAAACTATGCAATGTGCACCGTAACCAAGTCACTTGCCATTTTCAAAGCATCCAACATACTCTTTAAATAGCAAAGCTTCCAGGTTCCTGTTTCCACTAGGCAAGTGTGTATAACAGCCAGACTATTGTAAAACATGGTCATCTAGCCATCTTCCTGTACAATGTACCCAGCAATGAAGCTACTGCATAGTTGGAAAAGCAGCCACATTATTGTAGCGGTCTCACACTACACAATAGACTGCTACTGACACGGTCACTGATTTGTTATGGGAATACACTGTTTAGTGACTAAGGAGAGAGCCAGGGAGTAGCCACTCAAAAGGAATTCTCATCACTTCAACAGTCAAATTCTCACTTTAGTCAATAACTCCCATACCCTTATATCCTTTCTCATTCTATAGGGCTATAATCAAACCATTGCTTTCATTAGTGCAGCTTGGTGAGCTCATCTGTATAATATAAGAGACTTGTGTAAAGGCATGTTTAGTGCAGTGGCTCACTAGGGGTTTATTCACTAAGGTGCGAATTCGACTGTCGAATTTGCAAACAACGGATTCCCATAGTAAATTCGCTACAATTTCCCCATTGTAAAGTCGCGACAATTTTTTAAAGTTAAGATTGCGACAATTTTCCAATAATAATGTTGCGACTGTGACAATATTCTCATTATAAAGATGCAACTGTGACAGTAGCAGCGTATTGCGACTGTCTTTATCTGGCGGATTCACATCTATACACAACAATTTGGATTTTAGTGCATAACCCCCCTGGGTGTTTTGATAATAACTCCTGAAAATCACAACCCATTGATTTCAGTGGGTGACTATGAGAAAACACATTTTACTGTGTAAAAAGTCATTTAAGGCGTTAAGTTATGGTAAAGTGCATTTTGCTGCAGCCATTGAAATCAATGGACCCTGGTTTTCAGGCATTTTTTCAGCATTTTAGGGGTCTTACCACAAGAAGTAAAATAAATAGATTTAGCGACATGGGGGGGGGATATTTAGAAAGACTATTTTGACCTTTTTGATTTGTTGTGGTGTTTATCAACACTTCTTGATGTTATTTTTCATTTCACTGAACTTTTTGTTTCTGCTGATTTATATAGGTTTAACAAAAAAAAAATTCAAAGTTGATAAATATTAACCCTTTCCATACGTACCCCGTACCTCTCACGGGGTAGCTTCGGCTGGCCAGA
>WMED01002033.1:5874-19041 GCA_019650415.1 Pipa parva
GAGAGAGAGAGAGAGATGGTTTACAAAGGCAGATTGGAGAGAAGCATTCTACCTGAGGACTACCCATATCACTTGACATCTTTGGTCCTCCTCTTCCTGCAGGCCAAAAGGAGCTAAGCAAGGCCAGATTGTTTTAATTTTCTAATCAAATCTAATGTGACTGATGACTCCTTGCTTTCCTTTATGGGAATCAAAGGGAGATATGAACCTTAAACTTCAAATGTGTAATGAGATTTTACAATAATATGATGAAAAGCACACTAGGGTCCCCAGTTCTTTCACTCTCATGTTTCTGTTATGTTAACCCATGTAGTGCCACAAAACTTTACTGACAAAAACAAATCATAAAGCACTGCGTTTTTGGGGGTTTTTTCATTTTAGCTATATCAACAATCTGATACTCCAAATACGGTGTTCTATGTATTTCACGCATTTTCTTTTTCAAGGCAAAATTTTATAAGCAGTTCGCAAAAAAGTAAAGCCAATTACTTCAATAAATAAACATGCCTTTAGCTTAATTCCTTTGTAAATGCCTATACACTTAATTAATTCAAAATAATTTCAAGAGGATAACAGTGCAGGCATAATTAAGGGTATATAGTTATGCCCGATTAGCTTTTCCTTTCCATCAGTAATGGGCGCATGTTTGGAGCTGCCGCAAGGAGTTTCTTTTGCGATGTGAACAAATAATGGATACAACTGTGCACATTTTTGTCTTATGGAGCTGTACAATACAGGTTCATCTCGTTGTCTCTGTATGTATAAACCATGACAATTTGCATCTTTCTATTTGAGTATTTGTACATTTTTTTGGTATATTGTTACTTATAAAGCACCACTAGGTTATGTAATTTAATAATACAAGTAAAGTAATTATAGAATCATGAAAATACAACACTGCTTAAGTGCCAAGCAATGATTAAAACTAGAGAACGGAGGTCCTCTAAACCATAGAGCTTACAATCTAAAAAAAAGGGACACTTGCATGAACAACTACAGATGTATTTGAAACAACACTGCTGCTCTCTGCCCTATGAATCACTGGGATGCCAGTAACCTTACAAACTATTATTTATTTATTTTTTATGAAGAACTTGCAAAGATATTTATCAAAATGACTACATAATGGGATGCCTGCAAAAATGTAATCTAATATAACCAATCAACATGCAAAGTTTGTTACAGTGTTTTACATGTAATCACAGCATATTAGGCTGTCAAAGCAGACAGTTTATAGCGAAGCAGTATAAGAAGGACATTGGTGAAAAATGATGTTACATAGATAAACCTGAATATCTGATACTGAAAAAAATATAGCGGTGGCAATATATTCCTAATATTCTGCAACGTGTGTATGTCAAAAGAGTTAAAATAGTTTGCTGGAAAAGTCACCAATATAATTTTGCGGGTGACTCAATTTTAACATAGAGGATGAGCCAAATCCTGTTCTGTCTGAAAGACCATGAGATACTGTAATAGATTTAGAACTCAGACTTGGGAAATTAGACCAAACTGGCTACTAGTCTACAACTGGGAGTGGCCACATTAGTTTTTCACTGAAAATGGACAATGAGCAGATTGACAGCGCACACTGTTTTCCAGGTTGGTTGAGGGCCTCCATCATTACCACGATGGGGTTCCCATAACAGCAAACCATTGTTTAGGTCAGCTCTAGCAGAATTCCAATATTTAGCCAGGGGGTAGAGATATTATTGATGCCCATCTAAGTAACTAATTTACAGTTAAAACTTCTGCTTAACAAAAATGGATAAGAGGTTTTAACATATATATTTGCCAAACTGTCTGCAGTGTTTAAAGGAATATTACAAGGTCAGTACCAAGGATCTCGTCTTGTCATAGTAGTATTGTATATTTTCATTCACAGGCAAGTTTGTTAGTTGGTAAAACATGTCATTATCAGCCAGGTACATACAAGTGTATTGGCTTCTCTGAGACATTCAGTATACATACATACACCATAAAGACATACTGTATGCATGTTTGTGATGTGACTGAAATATCTCACACCATGATGAATTTTATTGAACTGTTTCAGACAAATTATATATTATCTTTTACAACAAAACCCTAAATAGCACTATTATGCATAGAAAGAATATCATATCTATTAAATCTTTTATGGATGCATGGGGTTGGGGGAATGCATCTTGTAATTTACATTCATTTTACCTTGAACTGGAAACCAGCCATCTACTATTTTCTATACCTAAAAACATAAAGGAACAGCAATACATCGTATATCATTTGGCACCACAGAGTGCAACAGCTTATTAACTTCAGGGGGTATATTTTCTACCTATATAACTCTATACAGTATATTTGTGACAGAGACTAAAATGTGTAGAGTGCTTATCTGATTAACAATAAATGCATGTGAATCACATTTTAAGTCTGAAAATTAAATTTGCAGTGAGATCAAGTTCAAGGAACAAGCTGCCGGGTTCTAAAAGCTGCCAGCCCATCACTTATCTCATCTGATATATGGCATCTGTGTGAGGGTCATCTCACAGAAATGCTTGAAATGTTCCTTTTCTGTGTTGATTCTCTACATTTACAGTGGACTGGGTTCTTGGCATTCTTAGCATTGAAGCTGACACTGAGTGTCTTTCTATAGTGAGAGTTATTTAACACATTTGGGATAATTTTATGTAGCGATATAATTGCTGTGGATAAGTGTGACATTACCTTAAGTGTTGTTTTGTTCTTTTGTATAGCCTCTCATGCCAACGACATTACATAATAGTGACTCAACCACATACTGTGGCTTTATGCCTATATAAGTACTCCAAACTCTAGTTTCTATAAGCCGTTGTGTGTGTGCGCACGAGCTGTTTCTGTGACTCAATTTACATCCACTCACCCACACACATTATAATGAGAGCAAACCTGGCATGTGCTATTAGATACACCACAAAGGATGCACTGTTTGATGGTTTAAGGCCTCCACATTAGTGGACTTCACTTTTTTGGTAAGAAAGACACTGTATATCAAACTAGATGCAAAATGGTACTTTGTGGGGCTGTGCACATTAGTGACTAATGCATACAGTTCTTCAGAAGAGATTGTTACATGCAAATGATAATTTCTTATACTTTCTGATACACTGATCACTTAGAAAATGCATGAATTGACAGACTTATGGATTTTTTTAATATAAATATTAAATCATATCAACTGCACCATTTATTTTTTAAAAGGCTGTCAGGAATTCATCAACTGGGGAAAGCTTTACAGTGGTCTAGTAACCTATAGCAACCAATCAGCAGTCGTCTTTTACTTTATTATTCTTGCTTCCTTATACCAGAGAATGCTGACTTCTGATTGGTTGCTATGGGTTACAAAACCTCTGTAAAAGATTTCCCCTGTTGATGAACTCCCCTGAATATTTTTCAAATATATAACTACAAGGAACATTTTGTTATTGAACTAAACATCCTGTGACCTGGTTTAAAAATGTATTGACAAATGGGGATACACCAAAACTATGCAGGGGAAACCTAGTAAAAACCAGGAAACAAATGTTAGTAGACATGACTAAAACCATTATAGGATTCCATAGAATTTGAATTGCGCACTATTAACTCTTGCAAAACTGCTAGTGTGAAATAAGTAACTCAACATTATTGGCTTATCTATCTAAAGTTGGCAGCTGAAAATCCCAGCGTGCATTTCTTTTTTGAGTTCATTTCAGTTGGAGGAACCAAGTTTCACATTCTAGTAATGAGTGCTAGGTTGGGAGGCTGTACCCAACTGTGAAGCACATATCAAAGCACTAAAAGAGAGAGTTAAATGAGAAATACGCCGACTACTTTAAAGCGTATGTGCAATACTTGTTGCAAGCACAAATGTGTTGGCTAAAATAACGTATTCTAGCAATAAAACTGGTTATCAAGTAGCCTGGCACCAACCTTCTGAAAAACAGTGTTGATGATTACATTATACAGATACATTGTCATGTACTGCAAGCAATCATGTCCGTTTATGATTTTTCTTATTTAAAAAATATATATATATTTCCAAAAGAATGCAACCTAGTGAGCCTTAAGCATCAATCACTTATCTTTGTCTCATCTATGCAAAGCAGGATTAGGGATAAAATGATGATGATTTAATCCCTTTGATTTTACTTTTCTAAATAAATATTAATCTACAAATCAAAAAGGTTCTGCCAGGTATTACAATGCACACAATAAACATTAGGAAAATGCTTAACATCCTTGTAAATTGCACTCTGTTTTACAAGCTGCTCATTGATGAGAATGGTCCCAATCCATTTCCTCTTCAACCCTCCAAAATCCCACTCAGATTTGAAAGTTTAAATTCATAATCCTACTAAACATAAAGATTAACCTTGGAATCCATTAAGTCTTTCTTGAAAGAAATTCACTGCATTAATCATGTCAGAGAATTAACAAATTATATTACCATGTTTATTTATATGTCAATACTTTTAACCTGAAAATCCACCCCATTATAATCCTTCTGTTGATAGAACTTCAGAATCAGAAAATCACATCTAGCTTCTAGCCAGAATGCAGGCAAACAGAACAAGTTTTAGTTATTAATCATTTTGCTTATTTTCATTCTAGTTGTATACAATTGTTTATATATCTTGTGTACAAAACCATTACATCTGCAGTCATTTTAAAATGTCAATAATGTAACTGAGAATGTTAAAAGGCATTGCTGGTCTCCGTTTGGAGGATCAAAATAAACATGGAAATCTGTGTTTTAGGGGGAGGGCCTCAATGATTATAATAACTGGAAGAGACTGGGGAAAAAAAATGTTTTTTTCACTCACATAAAAAGTGGACAGTTTACTTTTTTCTTTAATGGCTAAAATATCTATTGAAAAAGGACAATTTGCATTTCTTTTACCATTTGAACTTTGCTTCTAAGAACACCAGGTTATGTTAATGAAAACGATAGGTTTTTTTTTACAACAAACAACGTATGAATCTGTGCATCTATGTTATAATTATTCCCTGTATCTCACAGTGTGACAAGGCCTCCCATGTTGGTAAAGAAGGAACAAGCAAAACATCCCATACATTAGCACAAAAACAGTGTCATGGGGAGTATCGACAGTGGCAAAGTTTACTGAGGTCTAGTAACCCATAGCAACCAATCAGCAGTTAGAATTCACTGAAGCTAAAATGATGAAAGCAAACATCTAATTGGATATTGCCACTATATAAATACATAAAACTATAAATACATAGACATTAATATGTGTGTAAATAAATACACAAACATACTAACATATAAACCTGTGCAAGCTCTCTAAAATGCTATAAGGTAGGCTAGTCAATCCTGCAAATGTTTAAACCACAGAATATCAGTATCAGCAACATTTCAGTGCTAAAGTATAGTTACCCCTTCAGCAGTAACGCTCCTAACATATGAACTATCATACACTAGACATATTCATCACTGTCTATATGGTTTGCTTTTTCTCTTTGTTCCTTTGTATTTTCTATAGTATACATTACACAATGTTTGCAACTCTCTACAAAGATTTGGACCCAGATTGTAGAGATCTATATGAACATATTCTATAGGAGTAATATATATAAAATAATACCTACACATACTGAACATTTAACCATCACAGAATAAATGGCATCACTTAAGTAATCACTTTATAATCCACTTGATCAGATCTAGCAGTTTAGAATAGGAAGCCTAGTTGGCCATTGAACCCCCATTCTAGGTTATGTAGGTTATGACTGGCTAATGCAGAACACAGTCTGCACTCTCCGAGTTTTCTGAATGTTCAGCCAGTAGTTTACATGACTGACCAACATAATCAGTTTTGGAAGTATCAGATTTGATTGTTGCATCAGACCTTTGTAAGATTACGCAAATTATTTTATGACAATTAATCAGGCATCCAGATTAGGTGGCAAGATGTTTAGTCTAAGGCTAGGTTCATAGTAGAGTAGTTTTGCACTACATATTTAGAAAATGCGTCTAGAAAATCCCCTGCTTATTTCAGTCTGACGTATATTCTAGATGCGCTTTTCTATTGTACTTACAATATGAATGCTCCCTCGGCGCATTTGCGGCTCCACTTATCTGGCCACATCCTTTGTGCAGCGTAGCCAACATGCAACGTCAAGCGTTCGCTAGTGTTTCTGGAGCAAGGTAAGTCCTATAGGGATTTGCGGTGTGGCTTTAAAAAAAAAGCGCAGCATATTTAAACGCTAGTGTGAACCTAGCCTAAAGCTGACAACATGTGATAATGTCTACTGAAACTGCAGAGTTCTAAGTGTATATGCCAAAACAACCTATCTATACAAATAAAGAAGAAGATTTTCTCTTTGTAGATGAGCAGTCATTGGTTAGTATGGTAGATCAGGCATATATGGTCTTCAGCGGTCTGCATCCCACTGGCTCTAACGAATGATAAGATCATTTAGAAAGCTACCTAAGAGACAGTATTTACAAATTCCCTGTGTCCACTGTTTTCTGGGTAACCTTATATAATACAGTTTGAATTTTTATGCCTTAGGTCATTTAGTTGAAAAAAAAAAAAAGGATGGCTGCAACCAGCAAAGGGGAGAACAATACAAAAAAACACAAATCAGTTCACATTTTTACATAGTACTGCATAAGAACAGCCATGCCAATCCAAATGGCAATTTTCTTTTTAGTGCTGGTCTCTCTTTAAGAGGAGAAAACAATGAACTGCACCCAGCTGTCACAAGGTGGTACCTTGGGATTACATCTACAGTACTCCATAAAAACTTGGGTCTGGCAGAACGGCAGTTTTACGTGCAAGGGGAATGCTGGTTTCATTGTTGCTGTAGTGCAAATGATGTTACTTTCCTGGCTATAGTTGCCCAGTATTCCTCGCCTACAGTCTTTAACAAGTGAAAAAAAAAAAGCTCCAGGGGTTCTCCAAGGTACTGGAGATTCTAAACAACTGGACAGTTCTCTTAGCCTAAAGACACTACTATCTGCAAGCATCCCTCATTGATTAAAGCATAAGATAACCTTTATAAGTGGGAGAAGTATGAAAATTACATAATGTGGCCTGAATAAATTTAAGAGCAATCTTGCACATTTTTACACATATTGCATACCTCTTGAAAAGCGCAAGTTGACATATATGATTAAGACTATATATACTCCTTTGGCCTTAAAGTACATATTGCACTTTAAGCAAATATAACATTTAAGAAGGGCATGGTGCTAATCATTGCAGTACACCTACAATAATGATTTCATTAATAATTTTTACTGTCATTAAGGAGCAGAAGGACATTCGGTCAGCAGGGGGTGAGAAGTAATCAAAAGTAATTATAAAATCCTGAGATTTTAAAGAAGCCTTAGCAATCTCTGTGTATACGTGAACACTTAATATAGCAATACACAGTAGTGTGCTCATAGCCACATGGGAGGAGGGACCCCTGTTGTTTTAACAAAGCAAGTTAGGGTTTTAAGGCATCATTAAACAATTAGAGGATGAGGTTGGTCCCATGAAACCATAATTTACGACTATGTTCTAACAACATCCCAACAATAAAGTTTCTATTCTCTGGTTACGTTAAACAAAAATGAAGAAAAAAGAAAAAAAAATTAAAAGGGAAAAAAAAAAAAAGTTGTCTGAAGACTAACACCACTATAATTATCTTCATAAAACTAGGAACAGACCAGGTATCCAGCAAGCATTCCATTGCCATTAGCAACCCTCCAAGTCAAAATGATTTAAAAAACAGTGCAGGAGTGGGAGAAAGCATATTTAAAGCCTTTCAGTACATATTTAAACAGTGCATTCAACACCCCTTACTAGTGATGCTAGTAAGGCTATTAACAGATGGTGTCCAGACCATATTGCTACCAACTTTCCATATGTTTTTTTTTCTCTAGAATTTAGCAGTTTTTCGAACGTCTGGATACTAAACAAAAACAAAATAATGTTTCATAAAAATCATCCAACAATAATAAATATGAAAACAGAAAATACTAATTCTTAAATCCTACATGTTCTAGGCTTTAAAGGAAATTTCATTATTTAACCCTTTTAGGGTCGCTAAGCTATTAAATTCATTGGCCTGTACTTCTTCTGCCAAACATTAATTTCTGAAAAGATTTTTTTTTTTTTTTTAACACTGAGACTTAATTTGTTTGTTGTGCAGAAGTAAAATGAGCAATACCATAATTAACTTTTGTGCTTTTAGATGTATGAACGTTAATTAGATTTCATTATAAACAAACAAATGTCAACTACAATTATAAGCTCCTTGCTTTACTCGCACATTATCCCTTTTCAAACAAACTTGATGTCACACAAATTATAATCAAGCGCCCAGCAATTCGGAGTAGAATTTTACATGATTTGCTAGTAACCTGATTACCTTAACTTCAATATCATTACAGGAAAAGTATTTTAAGATAAATAATTACCAGAATTCCAACAGGAGACAGGCTTAATTGTATTGATTCAAGAGAACCAAGCTTTAGTGGGATGAAGCTGCTGGAATAATGTTATCTGAAATCTACGGTTTCTATTAAAATAATATTGCCTGGCAGGAAAAAGGTAATCTGAGATAGGTGTATGAAAAATCAGATACAGAGCTCAAATAATTATTTCATCCAATTATCTCCTAAGAGAAACAACAAAATATCAAGTCTAAAGCAACCTTATAGAACTCCGTTGTGCTACTTTATTACTGCCTAGTTCATCTGTTATAACCATGAACAAGTAGACCTGCCAAGCACATAATGAAGGTGAATGATTAGTTGTGTAGCACTCAGAGTGAACTTCTCCTCATTGCTAGAAGAGTTAATTAAAGTTTACCACCAAACATCAACCAAAGCAGGCTGTTGATCATGTTTCAGTATTAAGTGCAAAACAGACAATGGTTGGTAGCAATTAGCATGGCTATCAAATGACCTGCAATGATAATTATACATTAAATTAAAAAAAATATATATATAAGAAGCTGGGGGAAAAATACTAATCAGCTTTTTTCTTTGTCTAATCAAAGTTGAAATACAGGTATCGGATTATAGGAGTTTAACACTGTAAATCGGTAGAATTAAACAAAGGAGAAGTTGTCCACAATTATGATCTGTGCTGGGGTAATTCACTGAATGAGCTGGCTAAAAAAGGCAAATGAAATAGCTTTCATAGTCGTGCCTTGTCTGCCTGTGTAGGCTTTTGTTATCCATATAAGCATTTTTGTACAGTATATGTATACAATAGTGATCTTCAACCTACGGCTCCTCTGCTGTTGATGAACTACAGGACGCAGGTTGAAGATCACTGGTCAGCTATAATTTGACAGCTTTCTGAAGCTGATGAAAGTATATTAGTTAAAAACATTCCCCCACCACCACCACCACCACCAATACTAGATACAGAACATGGTAGAACTTAATAAATAGCACACATATCCAGTAATGAAGGCAAGATAACACTGAAAATAATGTTCATAAAATGCCTCACTGCTTTGCATACTTATTGGGTTGCAGCCTACAGCTATTTTACAGGTTTTTTTTCCTATCTTCCTAACAAACATCATTTTTGCCACTAATACTGTTATGCTAAGGATTTGAGCAGAGAGATGGCTAATCCCAGTTTTTCCCTAGAGCTGTATTAAAGCTATGGGCCCACTCCCAACAAAATAGTGTCTCCAGAAATCTTCTCGCCCCCTTCTGCATTCATACACTCATTGCTCTTGACATTTTCACTTCAGCCATGACAAATGAGCCGATGGCTATGATCAGATTGTGCATGAGGAATGCTTTATCTGAAGATATATCATTAACTCTCATCACTATCTCTTAATATTGCTTCCTTGACTGTAGATATGGTGTTTGTATACATTTTAAAGTTTAAAAAAAAAATGTAAACACAATTCAATAATTTAGGCAATCCAGCTAAAGTGATTTAATAGGAATGACAATGAGGCATGCTCACTCTCTAGGGAGTTTAATAATTGCCCTAGGTATTTGTCCTAGAAACACTAATTGACAGTATTGTGACTGTACTGACCATCAAGGTTGGACATAACACGCAATCTGCAAAAACACATTAGCAATGTGTTTAATGTGCTGTAAAATACTGTAAAAAATTTTTGGTCTGCCAGTTCATAGTTAATTTTCACATGCTAAGGGAATATTGTGTGGATATTTATTAGTAACCCAATAGAGCTAAAGTGCTATTCACTTTGGGGTGAGAGAGGACATATCTTCTCATTACATAGTGCCGCCCCCCCAATTCTGTTACCAGCTAAAGAACAAACCCAAGTACATGTGTAAGGTTTATGAATAAATTAGACTTACATCACTTTAATTATTACACAGGATATCTTTGGCAGCAGAGTGTACTTAAATATGTTCTGATGAGCCCCACTACTACACTGATATGCAATTATTTATTTTTCATTTTCAGCTCTAAACTCTTGCAATTCCAATAACAAGATCTGTTCAAAATTTGACAATTCTTTGTCCAAACAAAAAAAAAAAAATATCATAATATCCGCTTGTGAAAATATAATCTGAACAGCCGTCTAGTTACAACAGGGAGTATCCTTTTGCACACATGGAAAATTACATTTATGTAAAAGATTATTTTCCTTGCAGTAAAGAATAACCAGCTTGTGTAAAACAACAGACAGCCTTTAGAACAGGAAAATAAAATAAAAAAAAATGTGCCTCTTTTCATTTATAAATAATTATTCACTCAATTTTAGTGGCTTCACATCTGTGGCTTACTCATACATCCAACTCCTACACATGAGCACCCTTTTACAAACAAATCTTGTTGGGAATGCAAGAAAATTTAGTTCAAATGATGCTGTGATGCTTCGGGTTTTAAACCAATGTTAAATACCATTAATACTGTAAAACAGCATTCAGATTCCTAAATGAACACTACACATGTTCGGACATTAGCCTAGTCTTCATCCTTGCTAACAGAGCATTCCTAGAGCAATCAAATTTAAGTACAGATCCTTGTTATTCTAAATTGTTTTATCTTCTGTGCTGACCAGGGACCATTTTCAAGTGGTATAATCTAGCCATGAGCTTACTTTCAAAGGTCATGACACCTCATTCTATGCTCAACTCCAGCCATCACTGATTTTCCACCAAAAAGGATTTAAAGTGTAAAATGAGTAATAGTTATGCAAGCCTCCCGTGTAAGACAAACACCGACTCCTTGTTAGCAAAAAATATGACAAATGATTTGGAAATTGAAATGCGTTTATCAATACAGCAAAAGCATCATATCTATAAATTACTAAGTTCAATGAAAGAGTGCTTGGAACAATGTCCAAAAAAAGAGCATATGACCTAGACTATGGTACTGGGGGCAATCAACTCCCTTAGGCCTTGTTCACACAAGCAATTTTGAACAATGGACCATGGGATAGGAGATCCATATTTAACTGAAATGTCTATAAAATTTTTATTAAGCATTTAAAATCATAGTGTGGATTGCAAACTGAAACTATGTAAAAATATAATTGTCTGTCTTTCAGACAAATCCAAATAACTTGTGCTTTACATTTTGTTAAAATGATGACGTCTAAAAACTGCAGTTCCATTTGATTATTGCATTGTGTCACTAGTGTGAACAAGCAGATAGACCTTACTATGCTGTTCCTCATTTAATCAAGCCTTCCTCATAGCAGTAGCATTTATCAAATCTAGACTCAAGTAAGCATTAATCATGGGCCTTCATAATAGAGAACAAAAAAATTTTCCGCCATTACTCTAACCTCCAATATCTAATGCCCCCCCATGACTGACCAGGAACTTGGCAAACTAAATGGGGAGATCCTTAAATCACGTGGCAGCAATACCCCAAATGTACCATTGCCACTATGGTTGTTTTGGTTCAATTAAATTAAAGTGCTCTAACCCTTGCTCTGTTAGTGATCCACTGAAGTTTTTAATACATTAGTGTACTCAGCACTGGAAAAAAAAAAAACAAAGAAATTAAATCAAGTAACAAGTGCCCTTTCACAAGATTCTTGCATTGCTCAAACAACAAAGTAAGCAATGGAAGATTAACAGGATTCTAAGGAAATACAACATGTAATCCACTTAGCATGTATAATTAAGTAGAAAGATTTGTACACGACTACTTTATTATTTGTCGGACATGTACTAACAGGCCTCCAGTATGTCCAGCTGTACAGTTCAACCAGTGGAGAAAAAAAAAATTCACAAAACATACTGGGTTGTTAGACAAAATGTATTAGGCAGATTATTCAGAAGGCATTCAACAATATTAACAAGCATTGCTATGCTGTCAAATGGAGGAAATGCATTCTAAGTTAACCTTCAAACCTGAATTCTGGCCTCCCTGTTCATTCAGTGATGTAACCTAATAATTGTTAACTTCTAAGAATTCAGGAGAATACTATACTTATACAATGAAGACGATCAATACTACCAAATATTTAAGCAGGTAATTACATCTATGGCATATTGTACAGAAGACTTCTCTCTGTAATGACCTGTAGGGGTTTTGTTTAGTTTTACTGCTGAATCCCTATTGGCCCTACTCAGGTTCTAATAATAATGATACTACCAATATACTTCCTTTCACAAAGCCCCATAAAGACTGTCTAAAATGACAATGAACGGGACCCTTCAACAAAAAGACTTAAGTCAATATCAATTCTCAAAGCATTAGGGTTTAGACTCCTACTAATTTGACATATGGGATTTTTCCATGACCCTGCATAAGAGAACAACATTTCATGCCTTGCCACATACATAAATTTAATATATTTTTTTTTACCCATCAGCCAGCATGAAGAGGGCAATACCAGAGGCTATTCTTAATGATGGAGAAGGAAAAAGTCTATATTGCAATCAAGTATCTCTTCAACAAATTTCAGTTAGATGGTCCTTCGACATGTTGACATTCCATAAAGATTAACCGCACTAGATCCAATGCAAGGACTTCATATGAACGCCTTGTAATATTTTGCAGAGTCAAAAATTCTCTGGGCCTTTGCCTGTTCAGTAAGAATGCAGACAACACATAAGCTACCATTAGTTCATGTGTTATCCAATTCTCTAGCAACTGGAGACTTGCCAGTAACAACACATGCTGCTTGCTTAACCATGTTTTAAAACAGAATTTTTCTTCCCTCTTCTTTTTTTTTTTTTTTTTT
>WMED01002034.1:9412-25349 GCA_019650415.1 Pipa parva
GCACTTTTAAAACCCCAGTTATAATGCAGACTTTCCAGTTACATTGCTCAGCACCCATCTAACCATCAGAGTATTCAGAATCCCACATGTTACTGCCTCCCCCTGATTTGCTAAGGCAACAAGCCCTTCTTCTGCAGTACCCCAGATTCTGCCTCTTTTTCCCCCTTTCTTGCCACTTTATTTTAGCAGCCCTGGGAACTCTCCTGGCTTCCCCCTGGAGACTCCAGTCAGGGTCACCTGCTAATGTTCCTGATGCTCCACCTAGTGTCAGACTGGGGCATAGTGGCCCACTGTAAGGCCCCAGCCTGTATGACATCACACGATGTGGCCAACAACCGAGGAGGTCGGACTGGTCTGCAGGGTTTGCTCCCTCAGGGGGACACTGGCTCCATCCATTATCCTCCTTAACCCTGCCCTGTTCTTCCCCCCCAACGCAATCCCATTTGCTAAATTTTGCATATCTCCACCCATATTTTACCATTTTTAAGTCCCACCCATAAACCCTCCCTCTGGCAATTGGCGCCCAGAAAGGTGTCCTCTTTAGCCACCATCACGCCTTTATCATATCCTTCTTCTCTATGACCCCTTTCACCCATTTTCCTCTCACTACCTGTCAGGCATCACTTTCTACCTATTGTCTCAGGCAGAGATTCTGATTGGTGGAAATTCACAGTTATCTTTCAACTCCAATCACCAAGCTTGTTAGTAAATAGTTACAGCAACAAACCTTCAATGGGAAATTTTGGGGGAAATATTGACCGAATTTATTGAGATAAAAAAAAGAAATGGGAATTGCTAACATTTGTTACGCATGCAAGCTGTTAATGTAAATGTTGATTGCAAGCTCTACAGGTCAGGGACCTACACTTAAAGTGTGATGTATTGTCATGATATCTTTACTAAGCAATAAAAGCTCCTATTTACCATGGAAACATGCCCCTGGGAAGCAGGGCACTTTATTTAAGAGCAGAATAATTTGCAGTAATCCTATAAGGATTGTGCAGCTGGGTACTTTACTGGTAATAAGATACAAAGTGCTGTATGCAATATACCCAGGGAGTCATGTTTTAATCAAGTACACAGAAATTTTTAAATTCTCCCAAACTTCTCACTTGATTGGATAATTCATTTATGGACTCACCGTAAGAAAAGCGATCGAGCGCTAGTGCGCCACCTACACAGAGAGAGGATGCTGTTAAAGGCCACATAATAACAAATTGTTTTATTTTTAAATAAAGATTCTATGATTCAGCTTAGAAAATGGCAGCGTAAAGTCACCAGTGACTGGGTTAGGATGATGGGATCGTCCCTCAGTACCACGTTTGTATTACTTTAAGACCTTTGATGGTAAACCAGACACATACAAAAGTCACATGCTGCAATGCTGATTAATCATTAGTTCAGATGAACACTACCAACTACGAATAGGGCTATTCTGACAACCCAATAGCACAGAGTTCAACCATAAAATCAAATCAGTTCTTTTATCTGATTAGTAATTGGTTTAGTTAAAGAACACCATTTGGCATATAAACCAATGTAGTAAGCACACCTAAACTAGCAATTAATTTGATCAGGCTGTGATCCTTTCTACACTCAGGCCTAATATATAACAGTAGATTCATTTGTTTCTGAGTTATGACCTATGGTGTGGTTGATGCAATAAAGCATTTAGATTGTAAGCTGTACAGAGACATATAGTTTAATGCAAATAAAGGATAATAAATTAAAAAGGGTTGTTTATGTGTGAGACTGATGCATATCAAGGGAGTATAGGTGATAACTTTTATTAGCTAACAAAATACATAAAAAACATATATATGAAAAAAATAACACATAGGGTATACTTCCCCTTTAGAATTTTCTTCTGAACTAGACAATTAAATGAACAAGAATGACATTTTTAATTTCGAATCACAATTCAATCATTTTGCATATTTGAGAAAATGAAGTGACTTTTATGCGTCAGCAGCGGATTGTTGCATTACATCATCTATACGCAAATTTGCAGATTCCGGTGCTTAATCAATAGCCTAATGATCTGAGCACTCAGAATTTGGTCCTGATTTCACCACATCGCAGAGTTTGATAAATACCAGAATATGGAGTAATGGTGAATCAATGCTAAGTTCGGACCTTTTCCGCGTCTGTTCTGGACTTTTATGAATAAGCCCCTAAGGTTTACATGCCTGATAATGGACTTACCTGTACAGAGATCCAGACTGATAAACACTGCAAGCATCAGATACCGGCGCACCTAAAACACAGACGAAATGAATACTTGGCCAGCTGCCTTGTGTTTCTTACATAGAACTGGCGTGGTTTGTTTGGATTCGGACATTAAATAAACACATTAAATAAGTGACCCTTCACTCAGAACATGCATAGGTTTATAGCCCTGTTATTCGCAGGTATTGTCGATGGATAAACATTCTGCAATATTTTTATAAAGGGGTGACACATTATGGGCCTCATTAACTAAAGGGTGAATTCACCCCTGTCGAATTTACCTTGCTACAATTTGAGTCGCATATCCAAATTAGCCGCAAACTCACTTTTTATTATTGACTAAGTGGCAGACAGTCTTGTTGAACAAGTGGACAACAATGACCGCTGTCGGATGCGATGTGTGGATTAGTCAGATCGAAGTAGAATGCGGAGTTATCAGCCAACCAGTTTGCTAGTCTGATGTGGCGAAGTCAAACAGGTGAATTCAGAGCAGTACACCCAGTTGCACTCGCTCCTTCGACACACTCCACCGCTTAGTCAATAGTAGAAGTGCCTGTGCATGCGCACACACAGAGTAATGCGTATTCGCCACATCAGAGAGTTTGATCAATAAGCCAATATTGGGAAATGGCAAATATATGCGAGTTCAAAGCTCTGCATGACTATTCACACTTTAATCAATGAGGCCCTCTGTATCAATAGAGACGGCGGCCAAGGTTCTTATTTTTCTACTTGGTAAGTGGGGACCTATTGCTTGAAGAGTTATTTCCCATCAGTCCCTGTGATTACAGCTGACCAGTGCAGTATACTCCTCCCAGTATTTCTCCTGCACCTACCAGCATCGAGATACTCTCGTTCACTTGCTGTTTACTAGCTGGGTTCATCAGATTCAGTGAGAAATCACAACTGTTATTCCCCGTTAACTTTCCCTCGTGTTGGAACGGCCCACTGCGACACAGGGAAAATTACTGGTGGGATGAGAAAAATACCCTTGTGGACCCTCCTGTAGTTATAAATGGCGCCATTATGGCCTATTCCTATGGGTAGTGTAAATCTGGTAAAGGTTTTCAGTCGCGGGGACTGAAGAGGGGGATTGGCTGGAAACCCGGTGGCGCTGAATCACATAGAAACCAATACTGGCTCCAGATTGCATTACTCCTGCCATCACCCCCTGAATGTTGTTATACTGTTTTACTATAGGGCCAGTTCCTGCAAGCAAATGTCCATCTGCCACACCAAGTGACCAAGGCCTTCCTAAATGTAAAACATTGTCCATCTCTACTGGACAATAGCCAGGAGACTAACTATCCATTTATATTGGCCGAATTCTTCGTCCCTGTTGTTTCACATTCTTATTCTGTACCAGTGGGAAGTCCTAAATCTTCTCCAGATGCTTCAAAGAGGTCAAGGGAAAAACAATTGCAAAACCCTTTGATTTTCTACACATGAATTGCTCATCAGCAGGGAAGAAAAACGTAATATATAAAATATACAAGAGAGAATAACCTACTTACTGCAGAGACCATGGCGGATTCACTCCAAGTTTAAATCTCTCGGGTAGAAAAGTCCTGTTTTACATTTAACTCTGGAGCTTTTATCAGCAGAGAATGGCTACGACTATAAACAGTAAACAGACGCACAGGTTAGGGCCAACCCAAACCAGTTTATGTAGGCAATATTAGGGTTTGTTTTATGTTTAGGTAATAATAGAGATATCAGTATGGAGGAACGCCATAGTTTATATCCGAATAGTTTGCGATCCAACATCAGTGCGTGAACGTTACACTGCATCCTCCGAACTTTGCTGCATCAGTTAGATGTGTTAGTTCAGGTAAGTGAAATAGCAGGTACTGGGGTCTGTTTCAGTTTGCTTATTGAGGAAATCCCGCAATGTGGGGGAATATGTGACCAATTCAGGTGACTATGACAGACGCAATCTTGCGGAGCAATTCGCATCACTTTGCATGCGCGTGCACAGGTACTTCTACTATTGACTAAGCTGCGGAACGTGTGGAAGGTGCGAGTGTGACTAGTTGTACTGCTCCGAATTCACCACATCAACTCTGGCGAATCGGTGGCAGAGCTGCGCATTTTATTTAATTATCTGACTGACTACACCACGTAAGACAGTGTTCATCCGCCGTCTGCTTTTTCGACCAGCCTATTTGCCACTTAGTCAATAATGAGAAGTGAATTATTGACTAATTGTAGTGAAATGAAATCAGCAGGTGAATTCACCCTTTAGTCAATCAGGCCCCTAAGGAATCCATTAACAAAAACACAACATTCCTTTTAGATTAGCATGGATTAAACATCCTAATGATCACGGGGGTCTTCGGCTTATTTAAAGGAGCACTAAATCCTGCAAATATGACGCCCTCGTCTTTTTCTGCCTTAAATATTATACTCTCTTATATACAAGTTAGGAGTGGCCGTGCTAGGCCACAGATACAAAAATAAATAAATGGAGTATTGCAATACTTGTTAATAACTTTATTTTTATTGGAATAATTGTTTTAAATAGAGATATCAATTTAAATTGATAGAGTTAGGGCGGATCTCTCGAAAGCTCTACCATTTAAAGTGACTGTTAGTCCAATAAAAAAGGTATCACCAAGTATTTATATATTATATATATATATATCTATATTTTACAGACTGTTCTGCATTTACTGCTCCAAGGAACCTCCCCTCTCCAGAACTATCCTGACATTGGGACTAACCGCTGCGCAATACCCCGGAACACGCACGCGATCATAATATCGCTTCTTATTTAGTTCTCCCTTAAACATGTTGGGAGTTGCTTAAAAGTAAAAAGTTACTGAAATGCTTTAGGAACAGCGAATAACCTTAAAGTACCTTTTATTAAATAGACAATACAATGACTTGCAGAACACACTTCCCACTGATGCTTCATTAACCACAATATCCCAGCACAAGAGACTGTGTAAACATAGCACCCTGCTGCCATCTGCTGGACAGTTTGCTGCACACGTGTGAGGCTTATTATTAATTATAGCTAAATTGTACACGACTCCGGAGAGAAATAAAGACTTCTTAGATTTAAGGATTCAGACGAATACTGGAATAGTGGGGTGTGGGGTGTGGGGTGTGGGGTTTGTGGCAATGAAAAGGTTAATCCTTTCAATTCATACTGGTCTGCATTGCCAGAACCTTCCAGTAAAACAAAAAATAAAATAAAATTCATATTGGGATTGCATGGCGGATATACAAATACAGCACTTGTATTCATTTTATCTTTGAAGTTAAATTCATTCATTTTATTTCTGTCTTTACCGATAGCAGTCATGTTGTTAAACAGACCTCACCCAGTCCCTTTGTTCTGATTTAGATAGTACATCGAAATGTTAAATATCTTCGTTTTTAGACAATATATAACGTTGTTTACACAGACTGAATATACAGTGACTATTTCATCTATTGTCGTTACTGTTGTTTCAGTACAAAACATGCAATTTGTTCAGTTTAAGAAAACGCTGGACTTTTTTGGCCTGGTGAAATATATAAAAACTCACACACATTTTAATGGTCAGTCATTTAAAATAAAAGGATCTAGACTTTCAGCTTAGCAGGAAGTAAACACATGTTTGTACAAATTACACAATGACAGGAAGCAACTTTGTTAGAGGAATAGTCGTTTAGCACAAACACACACTTCAGCAAGGGAATCCTGTAACAAATTGCCAAACCCCTGGTTCTGGTCCTGCCGGGCAGTGTGAAGAACTTCAGGCGGTGTGAAAATAAAAAAAAAATTTCAACTTTTATTGAATTTCTAGCCAAAAATGCTAAAATGTAAAAAAAAAAAAAAAAAAAGTTTACATAGGCAAGAGAGGGTTAATGAAAGCAATGGGGGGAGGGAAGGTGGTAAAGGGGAAGTAAGGAGATGTTAGAATTCTTCTGCATAACTGTTCAGCACTTGGCACTCCCTACAAAAAGAGAATGTTACAAAGTAAACACACAATAAATAGATAATGCAATACAAAGATACAATAAATACGCAATACAAGGAGAAGCAATTGTCCATGAGTCTCTAGACCAGTGTTTTTCAACCTTTTTTCTTCAGGGGAACCCTTTGATGTTATAAAATTTCTGGCGGAACCCCTAGAAACCCGGAAATGGTATAATCGCATAACGCGCGTGACGTCACTGCTGTCTACATACCAGACAGGTCACAGAGGGAGGATCCAAGGCTGCGATCTCTCTCTGATGCGTCGGGTAATGATGCTGATTGTTAACGATATGGTCTCTGTCCCTGCTAACAGTGACCTGACAGTGATCACTGTTAGCAGGAACAGAGACCAAATCAGTAGCTATCGGCATCATTACCCGACACATCAGAGAGTGATCGATGCGAACTCTCTGATGAGCCGGGTAATGATGCCAATCAACCAGTGTGTTGCGGAACCCCTGGGTTGTCCTTGTGGAACCCTGGTTGAAAATCACTGCTCTAGACAGTAAATACTTTTATTCCAGTGCTGCTATTGTTTCCTTGGAATATCAGATCACAATACATTTAATTCAATTCTAAGACTATTTGAAACTTTATTGAATATATTAATAGTGTGAACGTTAGAGTCTCTATAGTTCAGAGAAACGAAGACTTACCCGTTCATATACTATGTAGATGTGTGAGCCTGCATCTTGTTCCTCTATCAGTTCCAATGAACAGTAACTTTCTAATGTGCAAGTTACTATTGTAAATGGTAGGATGATTAGTTTTACATTTGTTGCTTGTTACAGCTAATTTGAACCGTTTACTGTTACGCACAACATTTTTTTACTTTTGTAGCTCATAACACAATATATTACGCTCTGCGCTTGCTTATCTTTTCCCAAACTAATTTCTAGCAAACATGATGCTACCATCCAACTGGGAAGCTATATGCCAAAAGCCATCCCACTTGTCCCTTTACCAGTCTGCTCGGGGGGGCATGATTGCCATAGGAAAGTTTGTGATGGGGGCTCAGTTTATAAAACCACAAATGCTTGAAACTGCCTTGAGTCTCTATTAATGTCTTGTCACATTGATAGAATGGGTTAACACAGACACTTTCAGCCAAACAGAGAAGCTTTTTACCTGGAGTGATAAGGTGTTGTTCCTGGGCTCTGTTCCTGTGCCTTTAAAAAGAAATAAAATTATATTATTTAATTGAAGGGAAAGTAAGCAATGGCACCGACAAGGAAAAAAAAGCGCACGCAAGGCTAGATTTCTCCCAGCGGTGGACAGAACTGCAGCCCAGGGCTCTTTTACAAAAATAAAATGGAGAATTAAAAATGTAAAATAGGTTTGTACGTACTCTGACTTCTGATTAAATCTGCATCTGCACTTTCCACCTGAAATAAAAACAGCAAATAAAGAGAAATATGAGAAATGTGTATTTATAAAGGTGAAAAATGATCACACACCCCCACGAGCACTTCAAAGTGGGACAAGAAGAAAACCTTGCCACTGAATAGCGTACCATTCAGTGGGGATTCACCAACATGGGAACGTTTTACTGAGGTCTAGTAACCTATTGCAACCAATCAGAAGATGTCTCATTATTCAAGCTCTCTTTTACCAGAGAATGTGGTCGCGTCTTTATAATGAGAATATTGTCGCAGTCATGACTTTATTATGGGAAAATTGTCGCAATCTTAACTTTAAAAAATTGTAGCGGATTTACTATGGGAATCCGTTGTTTGAGAATTCGACAGTTGAATGTGCACCTTAGTGAATAACCCCCTAAGAATCTACCAGCATGAGACTGGAGGTAGTATTGTATCACATGACAGGGAGTCTCAGCCATATCTTCCGTGCGGGAGGGGGGTTATGTAAATAGAGGCAAATTGGCTCACTTTGGGGTTGGCCGGAGCCACAAGGAAAGTTCCCAGGCAGGGCCGATTATTACGTTTCCAAACACGTGAAGGGGCCCATTCCTTTGCCGGCTCCGTTTATTACGCTAGTAGGAGCGTATTTCATTCAGTTCAGCTTTTAATATAATTTTAAGAGGAAAGAGGTATTGCAGTTGTACGGCTACTCACTCATTAGAATGATTATTCCCAAGGCGCACAGCACCCCTGCCACGATAAGGCCTCCGATCTGCAGGGATTTATAATCTGGGAAATGACAAAATCAGACAAAAAGTTTGTGGCACAGAGAGACACTAAACCAAAACGTGCATTTTAAACCGGAATATTGAACCTGACCTTTGTCACTTCACTTTGTACAAGTCACAAAGATAAAGCATCTCAGATCACTGCATAATTTAACCTGTGATTATTTGCACAAAAGGGGTGTGGCAAAGTTAGTGGGTGTGGTTAGATACTGGGTGTGGCTTGGGCAATGCAAATTCAGTTTGTATAATCTCCTGTCAGACGCAGATTACAGTATAACGCTGTACAACGCATGAAAATGGCCGATATACTGTACATAGGCAGATGTATATTTATAAAATATCCCTATAACGTGTAAGCTTGTTATATCCTAGTAAAGCTGCGTCAGATACACATCGCTGGTGGGGGTGCAACACGTCCCTTCTAATTTCATGTTCAGTCGCTCATTACAGAAATAATAAATTAAGTGCAAAAACTCCACAATAATACAAGCTTACTTCAAGCGCAATTTTTATAAACTAAGACAATGTAGGAAATACACAACGCGGCATTGAACGACGCTGGATATGAAGACTTACCGTAAGTCAACTGTTCATTCACTATAGAGAGAGATAAAATGATTAAATCAGATTTACAGAAAAATGTGAATTAAGTGCAGCATCTCAATTAAAGGGCCAGTAACACCAATAATAAAACTTCCCATTTCTATTACATTGACAGTTATTTAAAACCAGCACTTATATCGCATCCCTTTGTTTTTATTTTTACTGAGAGCAGCCATGTGGTTAAACAGACCTCACCCAGTCCTATTGTTTTCTATGGCGCATTACATAAAGTAGACAGGAGGGCATCGGACCACATCTTGTGAGGAAATAGGATGCTGTTGCACCCTCTGGGCATGTACTGGCAGCAATGGCAAGGAAACTTGGTTGGTGAATGCACCCAGGTCTTTGCAGTGCCCCTGGCCATCCGCCAACTCCCCTGTGGCTCACCCCAAGGAGGACTGCGTTTAGACAAATATTTTCCTTTTTTATATTATTTGGCTGAATGCATTTCTGTAGTCCACCCTGGCAGCCAATCATGTTACAGAGACTGAACATTAGAGCATTGGGGGAGGTGCAGCGACGGTAAAGGGGGGGGGGGGGGTCACACTGTACATTCCCTAACCCGCAGACAGGGGTAGATTATATATTTACTCACTTTGTGGTTCCTTTGCTTCCAGCCATGGGAGAGCTGTGTAAGGGGAAAGAAAAAGAAAATTAGTATAAAACTATACACCCATTAGGCACTATGGAGGGTGGAAGAGAGAATACATTTATATACGGCGCACAGCAGTTTGCAAATTTCACAATCACCAAAGTACAATTATTCACCCCAAATTCATCTGAGCATTAGATAACCGTATGGAGTTTTTATACCAATATATAATCCACCTTGTTTAGTTAATAGCCCTAAACACACATATTGGGACCAGTAAAAGTGGATGGATACTGGTAAATAAAAGGTCAAGTGATCCATTGTCCGGCTGGGCTGTACCCCAGACTGATGCGAAATGCGCCATCCCTTCCTCAATGTGGAACCAGAGATCCATTGTCCAGCTGGGCTGTACCCCAGACTGATGCGAAATGCGCCATCCCTTCCTCAATGTGGGGGGGGGGGGGGGGAAGCTTTGGAAAAATCCAACTTGTTCTAGGGATGGAGTTTTCCATATACATACTAAGAAATGAACGATGGGTAAGTGGTTAACAAGTGCAGCAGTTCATTTACATTGACCCTACCAGTGTGTAGTGGACTCACTATTTTTGGCTTTTCATTCCCTCGTTTTCAGTGACACTGGGTTTGCCCATATCTGGTCCAACTCCAATGGGAGTCAGTTAATTTCCCAGTGTATATAATATACACAGAGGTTAAATGCACACTTCTTCAGAATTAAAGTGGGAGCCAGCCCTGGGGGACACCAAACTGGTTGGGTTTTGGTAAAAGTGGGAGTAGCCTGATGGGGTATCATGGGAGTTGTAGGCTACCACAACTACCCCTGTACATAGTGCTACATGATAAGTTTATATGAATGTGCTTCCCCTTATCAAGGTGTAAGGAGTTCTTTGTCTCTACAAATTCAATGACACCCCATCGTACACACAAGTGGAATTGTGGGTAATTGGGCAGCGTATGTAACAAGTAGTGTATATTATACCATGTGATACACACAAACAGAATACATGTCCTATTCGACTTAGGGGCTTATCGACTATCGGAGTGAATTCTTATCACTTTGAGGGGCTAAACAGCAGATTCCCATAGTAAAGTCACAACTGCGACAATATTCCCATAATAAAGTCATGACCGCGAATTCACACCTTTATGCACAATTTGGACTATATTCAATAGCCCCCCAAAGTCATGACGCTTATCCTCCCCCGTAGGTTAGAGGGGCTCCATTGGGTGGATCCCTTATTACTTACTTGTTAACATCATCAACACGGTAAATATCACTTCCTGCATCATGTACAAATCAGACGCTCCCGTCCTGTTTGGTAAATAAAAACGCAGAGTAAATAGATGCGCCTCATTAGATTAAAACTTGCCGATTTAATTAGATCGGAAAAAAATCTGTTTATTTCATGCTTAGGATAGAAGCGGCGATAAATCACATGGATAAAATTGTACAAAACACATTCTGCGCATCCCTTCAGATTTACCATTACATAAAATGGGGGTGTTAACTGGTTAATTTTAATATAATAATATTTAATGGAATTGTAAAATACATGAGACCGCGTTACTCCGAGAACGCTGTTAGGATATTTAGTAACCTGGGAGCACGTTTAAATAAATAAATAAATAATATGTTGGTACAAAATGTGTTACAAGAAAGTTGGTTTGAAGAAGAATGAAAAGAATGTGCCCGGTCTTCCAGGACGCAAGGGACAGAGCGTTCCTTATTCTACATTGTTTAGATAAGTCTGACTTCTACCCTGCAGAGCATGCAATCTACACTCCCAAGCAGGAGTGCTGGGGGGGCTCATTAAACTCCCCAAGAACATGTCATTTCCTGACATCACAAATGTCAGATTCAACATTTGAATAAAAAAAAAAAAAAACAACATCTCTTATTGTATTATACACACCTGACCCAGTGTAAAATATTCTATATGTATAATGTGATGTAATCCTCATACGACCCAATAATGAAAGGGTTAATCAATAAGCATATGGTGCTGTCACACAAAAGCCTTAGGAAGACAGAGGAGTCAGATCACAGTGAAGATTGGGACAGGGGTGTGTAACTTCTCTGGTCTTCACCATATTGGTAAAGAGAGGGTTTTTGTAACATCCAGACAATCTGGTGGGGGTAGGCTATTGAAATACATAACTGGCGAGTATGTCCCTTTAACTAAAGTTTTACAGCACGAAGGAAAGTGTTTCTGTTAAAAGATAGTATAAATAAAGGGGTATAATTCAGCCAAAGTCTTCTGTATTCCAGTTGGGTCCCATCTGCCTTTCGGGTAACTGGACACTCCTGCCAGCCACATGTCTTCACAAGAGAAACGCGAGTTCTCTTTAGGTATAAATGAGATGAACACCTGCCATCCCTGTGCAGAGAGCGGAGGAATAATACCAGCGAGTAGTTGGCTTTGGCCCTCTGCCCTGGCTAGTAATTTAGCTAGTGGATAGTGTGGCTGGCAGGGACACTTTAATAGAAGTAGCGGAGTGTAGCACTAGGTTTTACACTGACAAACATACAGTCAATTACAACTCACACGATGCATTTTATTAACAGAGGAGATTGAGGGGGTTATTCACTAAAGTCCAAATAGTTGTGTATAGGTGCAAATTCGCCAGATAAAGACAATCGCAATAGGCTGCTAATGTCGCAGTTGCGTCTTTATAATGAGAATATTGTTGCAATCGCGACTTTATCATGGGAAAATTGTCACAATCTTAATGTTAAAAAATAAATAAATAAATATATGTCACGACTTTACAATGGGGAAATTGTAGCATATTTGCTATGGAAATCTGCTGTTTGCGAATTCGACAGTCGAATTCACATCTTAGTGAATAAGCCCCTCAGAGTAGATAATGAAGTGATGTTCAGTGACGGCACAAGAAAAAATACTCAGGGAGTAAAGATTATTATTAAAATTGAATAAATTGCCCATCGACCTCCAGTTTCTATGGGCCGCCTATTCAACCAGCCGAGTTTGAGACCCCCGACTTACAGCAAAGGAATTTAATTCTAGGTTATTCAAAGCCAGATAATAACAACTCTTTAAGGTCCCCTACTGGGCCTGGTGTCAACTTCCCATTGCCCATTATAAGCGAGACCCTCCTTAGGGTTCAATAACCGGCGATCTACTCCATCCTAAAATAAATGTATCCAGGCCGAACAGTCCCCGAGATGTCGGATTCACATCATGTAAGTCTCTTTATATGGTAGATTCTCTCCAAGCAATAAGCCAGCTCTGGAACACAAAGCATTAGAACCCCCCCATGTCAGGAATGGAACGTACCCTGGAGACTGTTTACCTAGACAATGCGCGACTGCATCACAAGCACAGATATAAATAATACCAGGCCATAGGGCGGGAGTATCCCCTTTCATGCAGCCCAGTTCACTTCATTTGAGACGTTACTTAAAACTCTCTTATTCATTAAGACAGTTTCCCGGGGCATTATGGGTTGTCGGATTGTTGACATCAATGTTTTCATTCCAGTAAAACCCAAACAGTAACAAACCTTTCACTGCATCACCAACTTCATCCACCATAACTTACTCTCAACAGACCCCAAAACTAGCTCAGTTCCCCCCCATAGGGTGGGAGGTAGAGGTGGTCTCCCAGTTACAGACTGGGGAATGCACATTAATCCTTTGCTTTCCAGATAAAGGTTATATTCATAGGCTTAAACCGGGAGGAGGTTTAATTTACAAAGAGAGCTAATAATATAGTTGGTAGACAGGCCCTTCTATCAGCCCAGTACATTCAGTTACATGTATGCCTATAGTCCTGTGCGCACTAGTTCTTCAGTGGCACCACAAGAGGGCTACTGGGTAGGGGTGGGGTAATTATTTTTCATTTACCCTGGATCTAAATGTCTCTATTCTAAGTATCAGTCCACCAAGCAGGACACTCCAACACCAGAGTCCACTATGCAACTCAGTGGGTCATGCTGCTACCCAAATACATATCTGGTCCCGCCTCTCACCTCTAAGGAGACATATTACAAAACCTGTCCCACCATAGGCCTAAAGAATATCCAACCAGAGACAGGGATACACCCACCTTCCTTGCAGATTCATAAACTATGAAGGAAATCCCATAATTCATTTAATTTACACCTGGGGGGTTATTCACCAAGGTGCAAATTCGACTGTCAAATTTGCAAGCAGCGGATTCCCATAGCAAATCTGCTACAATTTCCCCATTGTAAAGTCGCGACAATTTTTTTAAAGTTGTGACTGCGACAATATTCTCATTATAAAGACACGACTGCGACAGTAGCAGCCTATTGAGACTGTTTTTATCTGGCGAATTCGCACCTATACGCAACAATTTGGCCTTTAGTGAATAACCCCCCCGGACTCTACATAGGGAAACTAACCATCCTAGACACAGGCACTCCTCCTATTGACAGTGATGTCAGGTATCAATGCATTTACATTTAGTATGGAGAGTGAAAAGACAGACACATACTTGTAACGTGCATCTCTGTAGGCAATACATTGCATGCAGTCGGTAAGAGAGAGCACGCTTAGTGTTGTTTACATGCAGTTACTATACAATAATGTATTAGTTGTTCCTGGATCAGGTAACTGCTTGGAGAGGGGTGTAGAGTGGGTAGGGGCTGTTTGGCATGAATAAGCCCCTTCCCATGTAGCTCTGGATTAAAGGGAAAATTGTATTAAGTAAAACAGAATGCTCTATTCCTTGCATGAATAGTAACCTGTACAAACCATCAATTGCCCAGTAACCCATGATGCAATTCTGAAAAAAAAAAAAAAAAAAAAAAAAAAAAAAAAAAAAAAAAAAAAAAAAAAAGAGTCTTGTTTGTGTCTCAAAACAAAGATTCCTTCATCCACGTTACTAAAACAATTCGCTTATTTACAACTGTCCTCCCCCAATTCCCACTGCCAAGCATTAGGTGCCAGAGTCATGAAGTGTGATTAACACTGCAGAGTTCCACTGGGAAAATACCGGTAACAGTTTCCATTTCTACTAAATAATCATTTAAATAAACAAAACGGGCTAGAAATCCAACAGCCCCAGTGGAATAGTAGTTTGTGGATCTCAGTGTACCAACAGTGCAGAATATTAGTGAAGTCTCAGGATTACTGTACCCAGTACTGCACCAAGTACAGCCTCAGTTAACTGGGTCACAAATTCAATAACTTGGGTTGGGCTTCTGTAAACCATTGTATTAAAGGACAAGTAACACAAGGGTCTGTTTACTCAAAGCCAAGGCATATCAATTCTCTATCTGGCACTACAGCTTTAACACTACCGCTGTATTATATATAATATATGTTATATGTCACAATCTGTCTGATAGAGAGAGATTAATAGAATATATAACATATATTGAGATGTGATGTACAACATGCTTGGCCCAGGAACAGGGTCAACCATGCAGATTATTATTAAGCCATAGAAGCGGACCAAGCAAGATACAGAAACTAGACAAGAAACAGCTCAGCCAATGCTCTGCTATGTAACTGGGGCAGCGTGGGAATTTCACAAGTTGCTAGTCCAGTCTGTAACCCACTCCCATCTATAAATACCTACAGAATATTTCATTCAAAACTTTAAATGACAAGATGGATCTAGATGCGCTGCAGGTTTTGGCAGGAAAGTGGCAAATAAGATTTAACACTGATAAATGTAAGGTTATGCATATGGGAAGCAGAAATGCATGTCTAGATTATTTTCTAAATGGAAGAACACTGGATACAACAAACATTTGAAAAGGATTTAGGAGTTCTAGTTGATAATAAAATTAACTGTACCAACCAGTGCCAAACGGCAGCTGCCAACGCAAATAGAATCATGGGTGCATCAAGAGGGGTATAGACGCACATGACGAGAACATTATTATACCTCTTTACAAAGCACTGGTCAGACCACGCATGGAATACTGTGTGCAGTTCTGGGCACCAGTGCACAAGAAAGATGTGGTTGAACTTGAGAGGAGTCAAAGGCGGCTACTAAAATGATTAAAGGAATGGACAATATACAGTACCATGAAAGGTTATCAAAACTGAGCTTGTTTAGTCTAGAAAAAAAAAAAAAAAAAAAAAAAAAAAAAAAAAAAAAAGATTAAGGGGGTGACCTAATAACTATGTATAAATATATTAGAGGTCAGTACAAAGATCTGTCTCACAATCTATTTATACCAAGAACTGTAAGTATAACAAGGGGGCATCCTCTACGTTTAGAGGAAAGAAAGTTTCTGCATCTACATAGAAGGGGGTTCTTTACTATAAGAGCAGTGAGGTTATGGAACTCTCTGCCTGAAGAAGTTATTATGGTTTATTCCATTAAAGAGTTCAAAACTGGTTGGGATGCTTTCCTTCAGTGTAAGAACATTACAA
>WMED01002035.1:0-25348 GCA_019650415.1 Pipa parva
AAAAACTGACCTCGACTTATACACGAAGTCGACTTATACTCGAGTATATACGGTAGTTTTTGGTTCTTTGATGGGATGAGGATCCAAGTTAGGTGCAGGTAGAACATTCTAACTTCCTTGTTCTGGTGTCATGTAGGTAGTTGTCCAGCAAATAAGTGGAGGACCAAACAGGTCCCCACAAATAAACTTTTTACTTGGGTTGCTTTGTGCATAGTATCATGTGTATTTTATCATTTCTCTTCAGTACTGTCTCTGTCTCTGCTTAAGCTTTTAATTACAGAATAGTAATTCACTAAGAGGCTAGAATAGGTCATAAAGCTATGCACATTGATTACACAGTGGTTTTTCTTTTTTTAAGATTTTAAAAGATCATTAATTCTTCAATGAAGAAATAATATGATTTTTGATTGTATAATGAGCACTGTCATAAGATCCTATAATATTATTTGGGAGAGTGAGGATGTGTATGGTTAATCTACTTCTATACATGCACTAGCTTGCCCAACTGGAACATTTGGAATGAAGTGTGCTGAAAAGTGTAACTGTCATCATGGAGTATCCTGTAACCATATAACTGGTGTTTGTGACTGTCCTGTAGGATGGAGAGGGAAGCACTGTGATAAGCGTAAGTCATGTTATTGAAATTTCAGTTGTTGTGGATCATTTGTATTCCTAACTTAAATTATTATATATGTCAATTATTTATTGAAAGTCCAATAACTGATAGCAATCAGAAGTTGATTTCCATTATCCAAGATCCTCCATACCAATGAAAGCTAACTACTGATTGGTTGCTCTAGGTTGCCAGACTACTTTAAAGGGATGCCCCTGTTGTTATATTTCCCTAACTGTCCCAGGAAATCATGGGCAACTTTTCCACTGTATCTTAAAGTCATGATACAAAAGCTTAACATTGTTAATAAAAAAAATATGGTGTTGCACTACATATGCAGTAGTTTTCATGAGAAAATTAGATTTACCAAATTGCCTAAAAAAAGGTCTCTAAAAGATGAGTCAATGTGAAAAATCAAATCAGTCTTAACCAATGTCTTTCTTTTACTTGAAACTCCTAGAAATATTGGAGACTATGGGGATATTTATTAAAATTGGTACATTTTCTCCTGGTGTATTGATATACCTTTAAATTAGGTCAAAAATATTGATATCTCTGATATCAATATTTATGAAGACCTTTAAGTGTTTGCCTGGTTGTAGGAGGTGAAAACACATTATTCATTATAGAGATTGTTTAGAACAATTTTTTCTAAGTCTCCATCGAGAAGATCAGCAATATCGATATAGACGATGAGCTACATTGAAAGTAATGTAAAGTGAAGTGGTATTAATGATATTTATTGATATCGATCTCCTTCGATATGGATACATTTTATTCAGCATTATATAAATTGAGGGAATTAAAAAATGCAGCAAAAAGAAAAAAACGGTGATACAGATCGAACTGTGGGGAAAAGGTCCGAGTGACCTTATTAAATATCCCCATATCTTCATTTACACAATGGATATTGTAAGTAAACAATGCAATGGATTAAATTATCTGACTCTTTTCTTGTCTTATAAAAACAAATGTATATTTTTGCTAATGTTTAACAATTCAATGAAAAATAAAGAATACAAAAATAATGGAACTCTGAAAAAAACATATCAGTAATATACGATGCCTCTTGCAATTGTCTAATTTAGCTTGTCTTCCTGGATCCTATGGAAAGAAATGTGCAGAGCATTGCACGTGTCCCCATGGAACTGCATGCAATCACATCACTGGGGAATGTGGGTGTCCACCTGGATTTACTGGCAATGGATGCGACCAGAGTAAGTACATTCATCATCCAGCAAATTATAGAGGGAGTATGTCTTGTCCAAGTGAAAAATAAACACAATATATGTAGAACTAAACTATTTAAGGTTCTCTATACCAATTGTTCCATTCATGATGGACTCTGTGCAGTATGTATTTGTGTTTTCCATTCTGTATGTGGTGCTTGACTTTCCCTTGTTTGGGAAATGAGAATATTTGGTTATTCATTGTGTATGTCACAATCCCTAACGTGTGCAGTGAACATTTGGTTAATTATTTTGTTGTGTGACTCTCCTCAGCTGCCTTCTAGGAAGAGATGACTCTTAAATGCTGTGTGGGCAGCATTACCCATGTGGGTACTCATTATATAAATACCAATTGCCTTAGTTCTGTTTGTGATGATTACTGATCTTTATCCACAATTGCAACCTTGCTTTTTTTTTCTGTACAGCAAACACTTTATCTTGACCCTTGTCAAGGCACATTTTACATGTGAAGATAAGTAATTATAATGACAGACATGTTCATACAATTAACCACTTATCTCTCCTGACAGAGAGAACAGCAGTAATCAATTATGTACGTCATGCTAACCTGACATAACATAGTCTTGTATTAAAAAAGCAATGGCTTCAACATACTGTAACAGACTTTCAGCTAATCAACACTCGTAAAAAGACAAGAGCTCAGCAGCAGTTCTTTCCTTCAGACATAAATATATATATATATATATATATATTTTTTTTTTTTTTTTTTTAAGCAAAGATTGTAAGCTCTTGCAGACAAAGTCACTATTCCTATTGATGCTCTACGTTGTACTATGCAGTGGCAAGTATTTATAAGATGTAATGCTATCTTGTGTGTTCCTCTTTCTATTTGCAGAACCACAGAAGAGATTGGCATTATATAAATCAGTAATAGTAATAGTATCATTTATTTCCCCACTTTGACATCTGTCCACTACATTAATTAATACTTTACATGTTTGGGATCTTTGTAGCTTGTCTTTCTGGAACTCATGGACTGAACTGTGAAAAAATTTGCCAATGTCCAGGGAAACATCAGAACTGCCATCCCGTGACAGGAGAATGTATCTGTGCCCCTGGATATCATGGAGAGAACTGTCAGTATAGTAAGTGCATTTATAAGTAAGGGAATCTCCCATAAAACTGTTTGAGAATCACTTTTATTTACTACATATCCTGTATCAATGTCTTTTGCAGAATGTTCCATTGGGCTTTATGGTTCAAATTGTGAATTCCGTTGCAAATGCAGAAATGGTGGACACTGTGATGCCACAACAGGAATGTGCCACTGCACACCTGGTTATATAGGGGCAGACTGCAGCACTGGTAAGCATGGAAAGTAGTTTTTTTGGGGGGTTTTTGTCGAGGGAAAGCCCAAATGTTACATAACTACATAATGATAATAATTATTATGATACAAATTGGGTATGTGAGTATCTAACCAAGTAGGTGGTATAGAAGGTGGTATAGAATTCAGAACCAAAGTAGTAATGTTTTGGTCATAAAAGGCTAGTGAGGAAACGAAGGAAGGTGACTAGAACATAAGCACCCCTTATGTATTTGCACTCACCAGATCCCAACTGATAATGAGCAAAAAACAGTGGTGGATCGCTGAATTAGCCAGTATCAACAATATTTATGTTAGTTCAGCTAGTTGGCTATTATTTGCTCTGCAGTTTAGCCCTCTCAGGTGTTTACTATCCCAATTTGCCATATGCTACATTGTATAGTAGCCATTTCAGTTGCCTAGGTTTTATGTTTTTTCTTGTTTTCATTTGCAGCCTGTCCTGCTAGGAGATATGGTAAAGGATGTGCCCATGTTTGTCATTGTGGCCCCAGAGGCAGTTGCAATCATGTTACTGGAGAATGCATTTGTGCTCCTGGAAGAACAGGCCAGCACTGTGAGCGTGGTATGCATACACTTTCATTTGGTAATCTCTATCCCGAAGCATGCAGTGATTTAGCACTATTAATCAGACACGACCATAAGGTGCCCCCATTAATTTTTTAAATGGATCTAATTTAGGGAGGTTATAAGAATCAACCCCCACTACCTCAGTCTGTTATTAATTATCTTAGTACTCCCTTTCATGGTCACTAGTATGTTGTTGTAGGCTGTAGCTTCCTTTCCATCTCTAATGAAAAACCCTTTGGTTCACATAATAATTGTGATTGTAAAATTGCCTTTTTTAAATTCATGATTTGTAAGAACTCTTGAAGTGAACGTGAAGTGTCAAAAAACAATCATTTTTTTTACTATAGATAAATGTTTATGAAACAATATTGATCCACGGGTTACTTATTTTGTATTGATTTTGTGATATATATATATATATATATATATATATATATATATATATATATATATATATATACTGTACGGCCATGGGAACATACATGTTTATGTTTCAGTATGCAGTAGAAACTATTTTGGTGAAGACTGCAAACAGAACTGTTCTTGTAAGAATGGGGGAAGATGTAATCCATCTGATGGCTCCTGCAGCTGTGGCCTGGGTTGGCAAGGACCTACCTGTGAGGAAAGTATGTATCACATTGTTTAAGTTGAGCTACAATACACAGATGATATTAGTCTTTGTGAATTAGGGCATAACAAACATGAACCAGCTTGTATATTGAAATAATCTTGAATTCATTTCTCTTTCTTGTGTACAACCTGGTTTGATCTCAGTTTTTTTATTCTTGAAGTAGAACATTTTTGATCACTGCATGAGTTCTAAAGAAAAGTGGATATATTCAAACGTCACAACTATTGCTCTCTGTTGTCTTTAAGGGTGATAATTGTGGTTTGCCATTTAACTCATAATTAATTATCTGAATTTGTCGACTTGTTTGATTTTAAACATTAAACCATTTAATGATAGTGTGCATATACAGTACATGGGAGTGAAGGCTTCCATGTTAATATTACCAATTATTGCTTCCAATTTTTTGTAAAAATACCTTTCCTTTTGCCATTAAAGCATTCTTCTCTTCATGTTCACAGCAATGGAAGATTATGTTTCTGTTATTTTAGTAAATAGACTGTTCCTTTGTTGATGTGATACTGTCTTGGAGCTGCCTGACTTTATTTCATTTGTAATATCTTAGGAATGAAATACCTATACAGTGTATGATTCTTTACCATTTTGTTTTTTTATTTTTTCCTTTAATTGCATAACTTTTTCTATCCAGAATGCCCTCCTGGAAAATATGGAGCTGGTTGCCAAATGAAGTGTTCCTGTCAAAGCAATGGGACATGTGATGCAGTTACTGGTGCTTGTTATTGCTTAAAGGGATATTATGGAAAGGGGTGTGAACATGGTAAGCCTGGTGTCCCTTTGCTTTCTCCCTATGCCCCTAATTATAATTTTCTTTTTGATTTCTCCTTATCTGTCTATTCATATCTTTTCCCTACATCTGGAATTATATTTTGGGCATGTAATAGTTGAGTTATTTGGGGGTTATTCACTAAAGTCTGAATTGTTGCATATAGGTGTGAATTCGCCAGATAAAGACAGTCGCAATAGACTGTTACTGTCGCAGTCACATCTTTATAATGAGAATATTGTCCCAATCTTAACTTTTAAAAAATTGTCGCAACTTTACAATGCGGAAATTGTTGTGGATTTGCTATGGGAATCCACTTTGAGAATTTGACAGTCGAATTTTCATCTTAGTGAATAACCCCTGAAGTTTCTTTTGTGCTCTAAGATTTGTGCTCATGGATGGTCTCTTAGTGGTCTCTTAGGTCTCCTGGCCTTGGAGAAGCCATAATCCCTGCAAACATTGTAGGTATGTCTCTGTTTTTAATGCTTACATCTGGCAGTCCCACTACAAGGCACTGCATCACAGTCCATCCCATCTCAAGATGCACTGTGTTCCTGTTTATTACAGAATCCAAACTGTCTTTAGAAAAGTCTCTTATTTTCATAGCATGTCCGCCTGGTTTCTATGGTGATAACTGCCTGGAATTATGTAACTGTGAAAATGGAGCAACATGTGACCCTGTCACTGGGATGTGTCTGTGTCCTGCGGGTTTCTATGGAGACAAATGTGAAAAAGGTCAGTCTAACAAATTGTTTTCCAATCACATTAACCCTTCCACTTTCATTTTCCTAATCTTGGATAAAATGATAATCACATAGCAACAGAATTATTGTTAGGGGGATCCCCCTATTCCCTTTTGCAAAAGAAATGGAAACATTCTAACCACAAATAGGCATTTGTTACTAACGTGCTATGATTATTGGAACAAAACAAGCGTTGCTTCAAATGAAAAACTATACAAAGGAAACAACCTGAAACAATGGTTGGTTTAAATTACAGTGATAAACATATTTAGATATTGAAATCTAGAGGGTTAGAGGTATGATAAAATAATATGGAAAATTGGGCACTGGAAACTGATCAGTTAGTTGATACAGTAGAATGATACAGTAGATTCTAGTAAACACAATGGCATTGCTCGACAATGTAAGGGAAAAACGAAATATTTGTATCTAATGAAAGCAATTTGTGATACACATGTGCATTATGTAATGTACACAGTTTGTGTTTATTAAGGTCAAATCATATGGTCTTGTTTTCTTGAAGATATTTCACCTTGCACATACCTGTCTTAAGTTTCATGACACTATGATGTTCGGATTAATTTGATTACCCATAAGGTGAAGGGAAGAAACTTGGATGAGCGGTGAATTGTCTTAAGTAAAGCATTGGTTCATTTCATTTGATTTCATTTAATTCTAACAGTGGCACGGAGTGAGTGTTGCTGCCATCCAACAGGTTACAAGAAATGGTATGAATGAACAGGAAAACAGACTGTCTTCTAAGCATTCATAGCTAACATTCATGATTATACAAATTAAAGACATGGATGGCGTTTCGGAAGCAAGCTATTTACAGAAAGTGGGCAATGAAGCTTACTTTGGTGTAAAAATAGTTAAAAGATTTTTTTTTTTGTTAGTTTAAGTGTGAATCTTATGGTATCAACAATAATGGATTTTACACAGCCCAATAAACATTTTGCAATGCTTACTTTACCTGTTTTGAGGTTTATAGGCATAGGAAATATAGTAATTGAAAATATAGGTCTTAAATGACTCTTTAAGTGCATAGTAAAAGTCTAATTTAGGCAGTTAATATGCTCCACTAATGGAGAGGAGCCAGATATAAGTCTTAAAAGATAGAATGAATGAGGTGGATATCAGGGCTGCTTGGGGGTGTTATAGAGGGAGCATGTCGACATTAGGTGGGGCATAATTTTAAATTAATTATAAAAGCAAAGTGGAAACAAGTCCGAGGTTCAGTCAAAGGACATTGGTCATTGTAGCATCTCTTAGACTTGAAAGTTCATTTTCATTTGTAAGGGAGAAAATGGGAAATAAAAGTTTCAGAAATGCATCATTTGTTGTGTATCTAGAAGAAATTTCTGTTAATTTGAGTGAGAAAGTGCATTTGGAATTCTTATTCTGAAAGGAATGAATATATTATTAGAATAATGACAACATGTTTATGATTTCCTTTCAGGCTGTGGGAAGGGGACATATGGGGACAAATGTAACAGGCTTTGTGAATGTGAAGGGGATACACCTTGTGATCCAGTAACTGGAGAGTGCATTTGTCCCCCAGGGAGAACGGGTCCAAATTGTGACTTAGGTGAGGGTAATGTAGTACTCATTGTTACTATATACAATGTACAATAATAGCCCTTATTAAAGACAATGCTGCATCTTTCTTTAATAATAAAAACAAATAAATATTTCTTCTTATTGATGCATGCTTTTAATTGCATGCTTTTAATTTGACTTTTTCCATATCCAATGAAGGACAATTTGCAACAGTTTAATGAACAGCCAAAAACCACCATTCTCTGTGTACAGTGCTATAGTGAATATTCTGCTGTAGCCAAATGTATATATGGCTAATGAAAGCATCCATTGTGGTTTTGGTTGTTCAGTAAAGGTCTGTTTAGCTCTATAGCTTGGAAAAGCCCATTTCTGTCTTATACTGATATACTGGAGGTTACCCTAGGTCATCATTTCTCATGCTAGTTTTGTATGTCTATGTTATTTAACTTAATTGTAGATTTGAAATAATTTGGTTAACAATGTAAACTATTTCACTGTGTTGGTAAAAAAAAAAACAAAACAAGACAACCCCCTTCAAATACATACACACACAACATGGCACAGTGCAGAGTAGTAGAAGTGGGCGCTTGTTGTTTTGTATTCACATTTTTATTATATTCATTTTGTTTACAGAATGCAGGATAAATCAATATGGCCCGAATTGTAGCCTCAGTTGTGAGTGTTCTTGGAATTCACAGTGTAATGCTATGAATGGAGGCTGCATGTGTCTGAATGGATTTATAGGACCAACTTGTCAAGAAGGTAATTTATATCAATACTTTTATCTATTTGGCATGAAACAATGTAACTGGCAGCTTAGTTTAAGGAACTAGTGTTGTAGTGTAGCTTAATCAGAAGAACTACAATTCCCATTATGCAATGTCGCCTACAAGAATGTGCAAGAAGATTAGTTCAGACGAATCAGTTGGTGATAGCTAAAATTTAGAAGTAGATCAAATATAATTTTTGGGCACCAGTACCATAGAAACTAAGATTTCTGTATATATACACCATCAGTCCTCTGAATATAATGGATCCATCTTAGGAAAGAAAGGAATTTCCCTGCAGTCCAATTATTCTAAGAAACAGACAGAGAAAAAAAAAAGAATATGTGTAAAAAAAAAAAAAAATAGATTTTGTGTTTATTAATTGGGAGTAGTGGATAGTAGCATAATATGGGGTTGTGGGACTATTTTACATAACAAGAAGGATTGTGAGCAAAAGTCTAAGGTTGAGCAGTAAACAGAAAACCAATTAGTCACATAGCAGTGAGGAAATGCATATGTTCCAGGCAAAGGGCTGACAAATGTACCCCACTTCTCAGCAGTTTCTTCAGGGGGAACATTATTTGGACAGCAGGGAATCCCTCAATACCCACCTGCCACCCCCTTAAGTCTACCCCTCTTTAATTTCTCCATAGGCAAGCTGGCACTAGTTTTAGAGCACAACACAAAACAACAAAAAAAAAATACAAATTTAAGGGAAAAAGTATTTGACTTACTTTACTAGATTTTTGGAGTCAGGTGTGACCTTTTCTGTGTAAATGTTGCTTATTCTATTTCATTAACACATGTATTTTTGAAAGCAATATTAGTTGGAGGATCTGAAATCAGAAAATTTGCTGCAAATTGTAGAAGATAAAGATTGCAATTATTTTTTACAAATAATGAAATAACAGTACTCATTGTTGCTGTTGCTAATTGGCACTTTAAATATAGAAAAGTTACTATTTTGTTTTGATTTTTTTTGCTTTTATGATTTTGTAGGTGGCCCACCCCAGTTAATGTTGTTCCAATCACTATTAAGTAAGTAGGAACTTCTGCTTGTCTTTTAAATTCAACTATACAACACATGTAATGCTCAAGTATATTTTACATTTAGACTCATAATCCATTAAGACATAACCAGGGGAATGTATCAACAGGTGCAAAGTTTTCCCAGATCTACTAACCCTAATTAGGCCTGTATTTACTAAAGGATAAATTCACCTGTCACTGCTATTCGAGTTGTATGGCCAAAATAGTCACAAATTCACTTCAGGCATGCTCTGTGATGATTTCTCCGCTCAACATTGGGTGAACTGAGTGCTGAAATCATCACAGCGCATGCCTAAAGCAGGATGATTTTGATGCTCTGCATTGGGTGAACTAAGCGGCAAAATCATCATAGCACATGCCTGAAGCAGGCGTGATGACATTGACACCACTCTGCACCGCATTTGCCGGTCAGGAGGGGGAACCAGAGCGCAGCTTCATAGCTATAGTAATAGCTATGAAACTGCCGTCCTTCTTGAAGGTAAGCGACTCAATTGCTGATCCCATCTATTACCAGGTAAATTTAATAATGTTATTTTGGTTTTTGACTTTAGTTCTCCTTTAAGTCATGAAGGAAGATGTAGTGTAAGAGCAAAAGCAATTATGTCTTGCAATATTCAGGGATACCCTGAAGAAACCAGGGCAATTTTTTTCAGAAATGTCTATTGACATCAGTACCATGTATTTCAATCCCTAAAATATCTAGTCTATAATTGCTCTAATGAAAATATGCAGCCATGCATTTAAACTACTAATCACACCTAAGCAGGTGGGTTTTCTGTTTTGAATGGACCATGTGGAAGCGTCATGCTCGCATATCACCCTTTAAATACTTGAAATCCATGGAGTTCATATCTTTTTTAGTCATATGCCATGTTGGTTGCCTAGAAGTTACTGCAATGGAACTCTCTTGCCTGAGGAAGTTGTTATGGTTACTTCAGTAAAAGAGTTCAAATATGGCCTGGATGCTTTGCTTAAGTGTAAGAATATTACAAGTTATGGTTACTAGATAACTGGAGGGTGGGTTCTAGATCTGATGATTTTTATGATAATTGTCTTCTTTCTTATGGGTTTTTTTCTGGATCTATATTGCAGGATAATAGACTTGTGTTTTTTTTGGCCTTAAAAACTATGTTACTATGTAAGTAACTATGAGTAGTAAAACCTTGGAACTTCAAAAGATGGTTTTAAAAACATCTGCTTACAGCACCACCTAGAGGGCCAAATGATGAAAAGCACTGTACAAGTTTAGCCGTATTATGTTTTGCTAGCTGAGGTCTTTACTATTGGTTTTATTGGTGAGGATGGCTTGCTGATTAGCCCAAAAAGGCAATCACATAAGTCCCCCATCTTTAAAAGGCCCCCAAAGATTGTTATATATCTATTTATTTAATATTCTGCTCACATTAGCCCCTTTTTCATATAGTATGTTCGAAAATGTAATGCATTTTATGAATACAAATAAAAGAGTTATCGTACTGTTGCCCCAAAATATTACATTTGCATTACACCCTGCACTTAGTTGAGCCAGTCCAAGCTTCAATTAATCTTTTCCTCTTTTTTTTCAGATGTGCAACACCAAACACAATCCAGATCTTCAGCTAGATATCTGATTAACTCCAGCAAACAGAGACCATAACCATCTTTACATATATACCATTACAAGTTACTGTAAAGCCACCAATTAAAACCTCAAGGATTACAACTTGCAAGTGATAGCAAATGTATTTTACAAGACTGAATAGGTGGCGATTAAATATTGTATGGATTTCTACACCATAATGTGACTAAAAGGAACATGGAGATGCATGCAAGGTTTTTCCCGTGAGAGACGAGGGCACATTGAGCTATCGCTACAGCCAAAAGGAGAACTCTTGTACCATATTATAATGCAATTTGGTATACTTTAACTCATTAATTATCCATAGATATTTAAATGACTTTGCATTTTAAAAGAGAAAAAAACACTAGTACTGCAGTTCATTAAGTTTAAAGTCACAAGTTTTTGGCTAAAACAGAACCTGGCTTTCCAATTGTCTTACATAACTGCTTTTGAAAATTTATCTTTTAAAAAAAAAAGTTTAATATCGTTAATAACGAAACAAAGTAAAATCTAGTTTACCACTTCAGAAAACAGTCAATAGAGCACTGTGTACTTGCATTTTAATAGAAAAAGACATTATTGAATTCCTGACTGCAAACTGATTGGAGGAGAGTCTACACCAATCAGTGGGTTGTCAGAGAAAACATCGGTTACAAGATAAATATGAGGAGTGTATATATTCGGCTGTGTATGTGTTGAGTGGGATTTTTTTTTTAAATAAATCAATGAGATAAAGGTGCAGAGTACATGATTGTGTTAAAATGAACTGAAAAAAAACACCAGTAATTTTCTGGTGACATATTTAGTAAACGTAATTAAGAAGAAGTTGCCTGACTCCTTTTTGCACAACCAGAACATATAAATGTAAAAAAGACTGGAAGAATTGTTCACAGGAAAACCATTAATGTTCTGGTTTGGCTGTCATTCATTTCTAAATTGTCATTATCCCAAATGATCATTCTTTTTTATTAGATTTTATAGCAGTTGATATCATTATGATCCACTGAGGTCAGGACAGCCTTTTTTTAATTCTTCATGGGTCTGCTAGTGTCTATGATTTTTTTTATACAGGGACATCTTACAGACTATAGTAGGACTAAAGTGCAATTAGGGCTCTCCTTCTGTAGTTTTAAAGGCAAGAGGCACATATCTCATTATATGCAAAAATATTCTCTTGCCACTTTAAGGGATTTTGGCTTGTAGTTTTTAACTAGTTGTTACATTTGTTATTTAAGTTTTCAATCATTTGTCCTGATAAAGAAAGTAGTTGAAACATCTATTTATGTAGCCATAGTTTGAAGACTAAAAAAAACATTGAAGTCACAACCAATGGCCACTCTTGACTAGTAGCCATGTGTGCTATCTGTGTACTGTACACAATGTCTTGTATACTTGCTTGGCTTTACACAAGGAGATTATTTACTGTCCAGGTGTTCTTACATCATTGTCCATTAAACACACTATGACATCACTGCTCTAATTGATCAATCCTAGATATCTTATAAATTTGGTAACAGTTTTTCATTCTAGTGATTGAGAGAAGCATTTGAACAACTTCAAAACTATGATTAATTCTATTATTGCCAGTTTAATTAAATAGTATTCAAAGCCTCACAAACCACTTGAAAACTTGAAGACCACTTGAACAGTTTATAACTGTTTAGACCAATTTGGGAAATCTGATGAAGACATATAGACACATCCAAGTAGTCCTTAATAAGATTTGTAATGGGCACCTTATGTATGATATTTTGGAACATTTAATAAAGGGTGAAGGGATGGAAACTAGAAATAATTACTTGCTTGTTAGCAGTTTCCACAGTGACCCCACCAGTTGAAGTGCCTACCAATAGAAACAGCAAACTCAAATGGACAAAACAGAGAAAATGAAGATATGATAATGTACTGTGTAGTGTAGTAGTATTGGTGAACAGCAGTGATATTACAACTAGCAAAGCTTGTTAAATACCCAAGTTTTACTTTACTGTGCAGATTACAGAATAGGAATTCTTCCCATTATGGTAAAAATAGTATGTAAGATAGCACTCTACAAATAAAAGAACAATATAGAACATCCCACATTTATAGCTTCCAATGGGGAGGTACATTTATAACTCCACCCCCACGTAAAGAACACAAAAATTTATTTGCTCATGTTTTAGATTAAAATGCAGACATTGACAGTTGACTGGATACTCAGTTTATGCAGTACCGCTGCCTCTGTGAGAAGATGGGTATGCTCGTTATGCTATGGGAATAAATCCCGGTTTAAAATGTAGTATAAAGCCATAATTAAGAATGCCATTTTATAATTCACTTGACTGAAACAATTCTTACAAAAATCATCTTGAACACTGTTTTTTTTTGTCAGGGTTGAATTTATTTTTACCTAGACAACCAAGTTGTCAGACGACCATTTATCCAGTGAACAGGTGCTTAACGTTTATCCAAGTTGTAATAAAGGGATAGTAAATAGGTTGAAGTGCTTTCAAACTGCTGTATTGTTTATCAAATTTGGGAATTTTTGCTCAGATGACGTGATGGCTGCCACTTGGCTATGGATCTGCCATATAAAATGGCTTCCCGTGGCACATTATTAAGTGGTACATCTGCATTGCAATATATCTTCACACCATATTTTTCTTATCTTGATGGGCAATATAAACAACCAGTATAGAGCCTTGCTTCCCTATTAGTTTCCATGACAATGTCAACTTGGGGAACATTTTTAAAAGTCGAAAAGTTTTTGAAAATTGAACACTGGAGAAACAGTGTTTTTTGTTTTCTTTATTATGCTGGTATCGCCTTTTTAAAAAAGCTTTATCATTATGTCAAAAGTTAGATTTTGATGCATTTTTTTATGTTGATTTGTTGTTGGAGCTGCTCTGACTCTCCATTAAACTCATGGGCAACAGATGCACTTTAAATATCTCCACATATCCAAATGGAGGGTGCTAGGCAATTAGAGAACATTTAAAGGATTAACGGGGTTCTTAAATCTAGAGATGGCTATTCTTGTTAATTAATGTAATTCATTTTTGTGATGATTGTTAGTAAAATAAGTCCTACCTAAAGGTGTCCTGTGGGCAGCTGGAATAATGACCTTGTTACCAGATTTGGCTCTAATTGATGTCACTTTTGCAGCCTCAAGTTGACTGGCTACAGTAAGGAAGATATAAAATGAAAAAGGTTGGTAATAAAGTTTGTTTTTTTTCCAAATGCTTTATGAAAAAAACCTTGTTTTATTTGCAAAGGTCTATAGGAAGAGAAAATGTGTAAGAACGGGGAAAGCTGCCTTTGGGTTAAAGAACCCCATTAAAATAGTTTCAACTATGTCTTAAGAAATCAGATTTGGGATTAATTCAGTGATTTTCCTGTGGATTTAAGGAGCATGTTTTCTCTGATCTGATTGGATTTTACAGCATGTCTGGTCAGGTGCAGGGATGCTGATTAGGAAAGTTCATCATAGTATATTGAATAACAGCCTATCAGTAAGGCTACATTAATACCACATTTTAAAATTTCTATATTTATCTATACACTTAAGGATACTAATTCAATGTATAGCAGTATTTTATGCATTGTAATTTAGTGATAAAATGCTTATTTAATTATTTACAAACTAATTTCTCCTATACCTACAATTAGTAAGCAATCCACTTTTAACTGGAAACACACCGGCAAAGATCAAACCGTGATCGCGAATTTATCCATGTTTAACTACCTAATTCACCATTGTGCATAGTGAGCTGCGAAGCCTTCGGCTCACTTCACAAATGGTATTATGCGCCCGCTGATGTCCTGCACGCGGACATCAGCGAGCACATTATAGGGATTTCAGTCCCGGGGAGGAGGCTCAGTGCTCTCGCCGGGACTGAAATTCCTTTAATGCGCTGGCTGATGTCCGCGTGCAGGACATCAGCGGGCGCATAACACCATGTGCGAAGTGAGCTGAAGGCTTCGCAGCTCACTATGCACAATGGTGAATTAGGCTGTAAGTGTAAAATACAACAACTGGCATGGACTTGTTAAAGCTGGTGCTAGGGCACTGACAGAAGAGATATTCTGACATCAGCCTTTAAAGGCGGGGGTAAAAATGGCCACAAAATGCAGGTGCGCCGCATTGCATTGATTTTAAAGGTGTACATGTCAAAACAGCCTTGCAAATTTACATAGAATTAGTTACCATGGAAAAATAAAGCTTAGCAGAAAACCAAACTTGAAGCCCATATTATGCTAGGTTCACACGAGAGTATTATGCTCAGCGCATAATATGCTAGTGTGCAAAAATATATATAGTTTAATGCAAGCCTATGGTACTTACCTAGTTCTGGACACACTAGCGTATGATACGCATATGCTGTGTTTCGCATTCTGGCTGGCGACCACATAGGAAATGCGACCACACACGTAGTGATATGAACGCAGAGGGAGTTCACACTGTCACTGGCATATTTTTTTTCACACTAGCGTATTATGCACTGAGCATAATACGCTCATGTGAACCTAGCCTTAAGCAGGGTGGTACACAGTCCTGGTCACTGTTGTCTGTGCAATATTTAAAGAACCCAAGCACTACTGTAATACCCTTACACACAGACATTCACACTAATACCCTTTAATCCCCAGATAAATAGGCACTGCTCCTTTTGTTTGCATGGGTTAAATTATGGGTTATTTCTCCCTGAAATGTAAGAATGAGCATATGCTGAGAAACACTTTATCTAAAGCAAATCTGTATATTTACAGGGCAGTGAGAAAAGGGTTTCTCATGTATAAATAGGATGTACATTTAAACTGTCATTCGTTGTTAACAGGATGGTTTGTATCTATGTACTGTATGTATCTATGATGTGTATTACATAATTTATACTTTTTCACGTGTTTTGAATGGATTATTTGGACTGCTTAAAAATTATATTAAAAAAAAACTGACTTGTGGATTTATTTGTGTATGTTGACTTGTCCAAATCACAAGATCCATAAGAGGAATTCATCAATAGGAGCAATCATTTAATGAGGTATAGTATCCCAAAGCAACCAATCAATAGTTAGCATTCACTGGTAGAAGGGGGTTAGAATAGTGAAAGCCAACCTCTGATTGGTTGCTATGTGTTACTAACAGACAGCTGTAACATTTGCCTCATGTGTACACTTGGTTAGTAATTTATTTTTTTTAGTCAGAGCAGAGGAATTTGTTAACATTTAGGAGAGAACATTAAGCATTTTGCCAGCCTCCTTCTCAAAACGGTAAAATCCCCGTGCTATTGTCTGTGGAGAAAATCCATCTATAAGAGAGAAGGAACAAACACTACCACCATAGGCATGCGTACAGGGTGTGCCTGGTATACCCGGGCACACCTTAATGGCAGCATGCAGGATGCTACACCACGTATAAAAATGCCAGTGTGAACCTAGCCTTAAGATTTTTTTTCTTTAGGGGCACACCCTAATGAAATGGCCTGCGCACACCTATGACTACCACACTCTCTAAAAGATAAACACACCCACACTAACAGCCAGGAGCAGAACTTTGGGGAGGCCAGCCCTGGTGGCTGAGCCTCCACTCTCTCCGCAGCAAATATTACAAGGGTTGCATCAATGGCTGCTGGGTCCCCTGGAACAACAAGGCCAGTCGCCACCATGACTGCTGCAACTCCTGTAAGTACACCACTGCTAACAGCTGCACTATTACTCTCACTTACATAGACACACAGACATTCACACTAATGACAGTTTTGTGAATGGATTAGTATATTTTCTGTCCCCCGCCCCCGCTTACCCATCTAGTATTATAGGGTAGGTACCTATTACCTGCACTACAACCTTGCATGTTGGTTCCGCTGATGTTCAGTCTAGTTACACTTCACAGAACAATTACGCACTTCCTCCTCACTCTGGGGGCTTACATAACTGCAAAAATAACCAAAAAATCAAAGTACCCAGTACAAATAAACTGACATGGAATAAGATTATACCTCTGTGTATTTCATAGAGCTAAGACACTGACAAAAATACGGGGGTATCTGATGCTGGCAGTATGAAGTGCAGATATGAAATACGTCATGGTATTGTTTTTGAAGCTTAAAAACAAAGTTATTTTTTCTGTTTCATATAGAAGGAGTAGGAACCTTACAGCAGCTCTATAAACTGGAAAACCTTAAGAAAAGAAAGGCAGCCTTTAGCCAGCATTTATCAAGGAGATGCTGGAGCAATAGTTAAAAGAAAAATATGGATTATCTAGAGTGAACAGAGAATTATATAGACCCTGAATTTACTTCCAATTACTAGGGCGAAATTTAATTAGCTCGAAAAATACATTTTCAACATTTTTGCCATTTATTGTCCGAAAACTGGGCAAAAAAGTCAAAAACTTATGTTTTTGACCTTTACTCTCATATTTTGCTCAATTTTCTTGCAAAAACATGCTTTTCGACCCTTTCGCCTGATTTTGAGGAGCAAATATCAAAAGCATGATTTTCAAACCATGGTGTACATGGCGTGTACAAGGTACCAGATGAAATCGCAAGATACTCAATCCAATCAAGTGTGCAAAGTCTCCTATTGACTATGTAGCCATCTCTGCCAGAGATAAACAATATCCATTAGTCCACAATAACACCATTACTTACATGGTCAGTTCCATTGTTTTCTTCTACATCTAAACAGCATCTGATTCTAGATTTCCCAAATATGTAAATAAGATTTCTTCTATCCCAATACATTTTATTTACTGCATTTCTTGTCCTCTGCTGGAAATAAACAGAAATTGAAGGTTTGCAGGAAAGATTTACAAATTCATAAGCAGCATCAATAGACTCATAAATCAAATGAAAATAGTTGATTTTTAATGCTAAAAAGAAATCAGGCCAGGTTAGTCTACTTCTGTAATAAAGTATTGTATGGCTAGTAGGAGGGTAGTTCTACCTTTCAGTATCATCACAATATTGATTGTTTAAAATGACCTTCTATGTGAGGTGATGCTTGTAATTCACTTTAATACAAAATATATGCTTTGATTATTTCTATTGTAACTGGATCTAAGCCAAAGAATATCAATTCAACCCCTATTTGCTTTTTGCTCCATGCCTGCAATGTCTTTTGCTGAACATGTTTAAGGAACATGTGGAGATAAAGGAGGTAATTCACCATAGTGCGAAGTGAGCTCCAAATCCTTTGCATCACTTCGCACTGACTCTTATGCGCTCGCTGATGTCTTGCATGCAGACATTAGCGAACACTTTAAAGGGATTCCAGTCTCGGCGAGAGCACTTGATTCGCTTCACCGAGACTGGAATCCCTAGCGCTCGCTGATGTCCGCGTGCAGGACATCAGCGAGCGCATAACAGTCAGTGCTAAGTGAGGTGAAGGATTCAGAGCTCACTTCGCTCAATGGTGAATTACCCCCAAAGGGTCTTCAGCAGATGATGGGCTGTTTATCTGATGCTAGATTACTGTTTATGGTCTAAAAAATTGGACAGAAGTATTTTTTTAAATATTGCTTCAAAGCTAGGACTTGGATGCTAAGGACTTACAGAGAATTAAAAAAAAAAAATAATTGTATAATTTATGATTAATGCAAAGCCTTTTATTATCGGCGGAATATTTTCATTCATCTGCCAACTTTTTCCAAATAACCGTTTGGATTGATCTCCTGATTTCTCTAGTAAAACAGGTTAATAATATTAATGTTATTCCTTTCAAAATGAATAATGCGTTCTCTAAAGACTTTTATTTAGGAATTTAATTTCCATTCTTACTATATTTCATGTGGAATTGAGAGAAATTTCAAGTTAGACTTAATACATATTCATGAGATGTCCCAGAAAGTCCAATTTATTGAAAGAAAATTCTTCAATAAGCAGAAAAAGAAAAAGACACAAAGTAATAAAAATCAATAATTAAAATGAAAAAGATTTTTTACAATTAATGCAAATCAATAGCTTCCATTCTACGTAGCCATTTATTTTTTCTAGTGTTATTGATTCTCAGTCTAAGTGGATATAAGCCATCCAGGACAACATGTAATGTTTAAACACACACTTTAATATATATACTTCTATTATTAATGATTACGTTTAAAATAATAATTGAAAGAATTTTAAGGCTAAATAAGTTAAAGTGTTTAAAGATACAGATAACAAAGAGAGAGATGATAGTACATGGCAGGGTATGAAACTATTATGTGTACCCGCAGTGTAAAAGGATACCAACTCACTACAACACAGTGGCAGAAATCTACTTGTATTATTCTCATGTACAATTTACTAGACAATCTTCATGCATTTTAAGAAATGTTTAGCAGGAGTCTTTTGTCCATCTGATAACTTCTGTATTTCATGAAGGTAAGCAGTCCACTAAAAGCAGGACATTTTTCAGTTGTAATAAAAGCGACATCTACACAATTTTTTATTAATCATTTATTACATATAAAGAAACCAGATAGAACGAATGTTAATGCAAAAGTTCCACACCTCTGTTATTCTTACAATAGTAAGGAAATATAATGATGTGCAGTCTACAGGTTTAACTGAAGGTCAATACTGCCACCCTGTGTTTCAATGAAGCCATAGCATATTTGACAACACAGCCATAATTACAGCTGATGGGAAACTACATGGTTTCTATATCAAACAATTCTTTTTTTTACCATGCCCAAAATAAAACACTCACAAATGAAGATATTTGTAAACCTATTCAACCAGTGCATTGTAGTCAGATGATCAATAATGCTCATTAAGCATCTTTCCATCCAGGATGGCTATCCTAGCCTGGGCATATTTTCCAAAAGGTGGACAGAATATTAGAAGGAAGGAAGGCAATGTCACTGTTCTCTTGGTGCAACCTGGTTCTAATAATCAAATCAAGATTAGGAAAGACATAAAAAAAAGTGAATTTGAAAACTTGCAAAAGAAGTTTCCAGCGCTGCGCAAATTTGTGGCGCTTTAAAGGTAAAATTATACATACAGCACAGTCCTCCATGCTTTCTAAAATACTAACAGTGACACATGACTATGGTGGACTATACTGGAGCAACATCATAACAGTCAAAACACTTATTGAGTCACTACAAGGACCTTTGCTCCAGTTTTCATTACAAACGGTGATGTGATTAACTGCTGAACCAACCCAAATACTATATGTGCATTGTTTTCCGTACATAAACATTATCATAAGATAGCAAGTTACCAAGTTAGCTTTTAATTGTACTTTCTGATGATTTTCTCAATGAATGTGTTATTTCTTTACCTCTGATGCCATCTCAAGGCAAGTACTGTGGAGTTATTAGTCGTATAGGTCAGATGGCTCAGCTTGTATAAGGAGATGCTCAAAAATGTTCAGCCTAGAATGGGCTGGGGAGGGGAAAATACCCTGAAATAAGCATTCAGTAAGAGATACTTGGTGGCTGGGTTACTCACTAAGCTATACACCCCAGGATCAGTGCAGAATTGGAATCTGCTCTGACAGGTCATCTGGGGTAAAAATACCCCAAAATAATATCCTTGGAACTTCTCTTTTGTGACTTTTGCTATTAGTGATCTTAAAAGGGCAACTTTTGTTAATGAGCAGTAGCCAATGATAATTTTAATTCAGCTGCAAGGGCAGCCCAGCTGGAGTTATAGAAGGGGCAATGTTCAGAGTGTCTAGCAGACATCCAGCTCTGATGACTGCCCAGTGTCTAAGATAATGTTGTCACAGAAGAAGTGCCTCATATGGTCTTCTCTTGAATCAACACCTGTGAGCCAGAGTTTACATGCAACTGTTCTTCTAGGTAAATACTTTATATACACTAAAAAAATAAAATACCTGGTGCACCCTGTCTTACCACACCTGGATCCAGGAGCTGGAAGGAGGGAATTGGGGATGCTAGAGCCACTACCATTTGGGTTAAACCTCAGCAGTGACACTGGTAAATTTAAAGGTGAAACAGTAATCTTAGGGTGAGATGGATTTAGGATCACCCCCCAAGTTACAACAGCGGGAATTTAACTTGAGTATGTTGAAGGTTTTAAGAGGTTAGCTTGAGGTTCAATTAAAGTGAATGGGATTCTCATCTGTTTGCCACTACAGAGAAATGCACAGTTAACTGTTACACTTTAAAAGTACTATAAGAAATAAACAACACAGCTGATAAAATAAGACTTTATTAGTACGACTGTTGCATTGTTACCACACTCACATTTTCCTTTAATTAAAATATACTCTACAAAACTTTGTTACAAATATATAAAATATAACAGTGGTTAAAAGGACGGAGTTGATCCAAATCCTATTATACAATGTTTTCACATGTTTATTGCATTAAAAAAAAAAAAGCAAAACTGTGACTGCATTAACTGGTGGACAATATCAAATGCCATATGCAAACAACAGACTGTACGTTACAAAGATGAACACAATATCATAGGTTACATTTTCATAACACTAAATTTTCAACTGGTACGTTCATGTTTTTGTATGCTAGATGGTGATCACGTAAAAAGCCATGTGATTTGTTTATACTCATGTTTTTAACAAAAACAGAGACTATTTCTGTACCCGTGAGATCATGTTTTTATTCTTAAAGAACTTTTTTTTTTAAAAAAAGATCATGTGCTGGCACAAGAAAAACAGTAGCTTCCTGTGTCAGTGAGGCTGGTAAACATATACAAGGAAACACATCAGCAGGGGCAAAAAGTTCCTAGGTCTAATAACTTGTAAAAATCAGAGGCTTGCACTCATCATCCTAATTGTAGAAGGCCAATTTATGTTTTTTGTTTATTGCTTGCAATGGTTACTAGACTTGGGAATTATTGATACATTTGAATTTTTTGGCTGTGTCCTAGAATAGATATGCGAGTTCATCTAGTGCAGGGGTCGACAAAGTTGTTTGGGGAGGGAGCCATTTCACTCCCTCCTCCAGCAGCGACAACTATGTTGTGAGCCGCTGGAGGAGGGAGGCATGCCCTCTCCCGACCACATGACCACTGACGAACCACAACAAGGCGGCTAAAGAGCCGCACATTGCCGAACACTGATCTAGTGGATTAATGAGCTGGAGTCCATCATTCCAGGAAATGCTCCCCACATGTCTAGCTTATAGAAAATAGTAGGTGTATATACAGCGCATATGTATTTCATATATTTACATTTTTATTGAAATATGCATTTCCCATAAAAACAAGGCTTAATTTAGTTACATCTAAATCACCATGAATATTTATTTACAAAATACATGTATTATACAAAACTAGATTTCTGAGGGGGTTTTGTGGAGTTTCTGTACTGGTTTAAACATCTTTTGTTTTAAAAGTGGAAAGAAAACCTCTGCACCTGGTAATACACACACAGCTCACCTAGTCACATATATTTTATTATGGCATTAGAAGGGAAAGTCCGTTACAGGTTTACATGTTCTGCACTTCCGGGTTCTAGACATGGTGAATGGTGGGTATTGGCATTAATCATAGACCAGATGTCTACTGAAAGCTCCTGTGTATCAGTATCACATGCAGGTCTGATTTGTACATTAAACATTCCTTACAAGAATAAGCACCAAAGAAACAAATCTTCCAAAATTAAGTAGCCAGATTAGCTAACGATTTAGGACTACTGAGTATTGGAATGAAGAATAGATGATCGTTTTTTTGTAGAACAAAACACAGGCATGGTCAATATGCCACAGAGCACCGACAATGTCCTTCTGGGAAACTAAAGCAATAGAGGTACTTTAAGTATCATAAAAAAACAGAAGTACCTAATCATACAGTATAGAAATCAAATGCTCCATGAGATAAAGGGGCAGAACAGGATTTTTAAGAAATTCTTATTAAAAGCTTGTTTCAGTGGCAAAAGGCCCATTGTTTAACTCTGGATACATGAGCGATATAAATACTATTTCTATCACTTTTAGATTCAGTTTATAAAATCTATAAAAGGGCTGTTTAGGTGTCTGCAACCATTAAAACCTAGTAACTGTTCTGCCATTTTGAAACAGAACTAATCATCACAGTGAATAGTCAGGAGAATGCATGAACAGAGACAGTCATTTATTGGATTCATTTAAGTCATAGTGACCAATTAGAGGTTGGCTTTCATTATTTTTGCTCCCTTATACCCCTAGACTAGTAAGTGCTAACTGTAGAAACATTCTCAGTCAATTTTGTGTTTAAAATAACAAATCAACTAAAAGTACAAATAAATGAAGTAATCTGAGGAACATACAATATGTATTAAACGCGTTCACAGGTCTGCACATGGAGTGGGATTAAAAATACAGTGTAGTTGAGTAAGAACAGAGTGCCCATCTGCTCCATTAGACATCTGTTTCGATCCGCATTCTCTCCATCCTTCTGACATTTCTCTCCACCGCTGCATGGTTGGTGATTTCCTTGGTCCATGACTGAGGAAACCAGCCTCTTTCTCCATCTCGTAAACGTTCACCCTGATACCAATCTAAAAAGGAAAGTAAAAGATCCAGAGACTGAGAAAGGTTCTCCTTGGAAAAATTCTTTTAGCAACCAAATCAAGGAATAAAACCACATGAACTCCTCTGTCGTTCCATGTTTAATCAAATAAAATGTTAAAAAATAACTAATTTAAATGAGACCTAAATTGAAGAAATAAAAAACAACAGTTAAACTAAAGTGAAAAAAGAAAAAACAACAATTAAAATACTTACCTTATACAGATCCGGTTGATTACAGTCATAGCATGAGCTGTGATGTAATTAGCTGGCTCCCGATGCTTCCCCCGACGCTTCCTGCACAGCGCGCAGCTCCTTCTTCTCCTTCCCAGGCCTCATACATCAATCAAGCTCATTGCAGGGAATGTTCTCATTGGCCCCCCCCCCCCTGCAATGAACGTGATGATGTTTAAGCCCTGAAAGACCCATGGTGTAACAGGGTGGGAGGAGCTGCAGACAGCCAGCACTATGAAGAAGTGTTGGGGAAAGCATAGGGAGCCGGCTAATTACAGCACAGCTCATGCTGTGACTGTAATCAAACAGTTATGTATAAGGTAAGCATTTTAACACTTGTTTTTTATTTTTTCACTTTAGTTCTCCTTTAAAAACTAGATAAACCATCTGTGAATTATGCCAAAAAGATAGATTTAAGCAAATGTGAAAGAATTAGTGGAACACTGGTTATATATATTACATACATTTCAGTGTTGCATTATATACTTTGCTTGAATTTTTCAAGCAATAACAGAAAATAAAAAATGCTCTCAAATAGGGAAGTACCTTTATGCACCATAGAAAGTAATGTCTCTCTTATAGATAGATGGAAATTTGGAGTTTAAATTGAATTTGAAGTGCTGTTATTATATCATCATGTATTTTAGGAAGTTAATCACTGCCGATTGCATTATGGACATAAGAAGGCCGTCATGTCCATAGACAGTTGCTAATGCGATTTAGTAAATAGCCAATTAATATACATATGCAGAAAATGAAGGTTCTACATTTCTATATCATATTTAAGAGAAAACAAATGAATAACAAATTCTATTTGATATACACTAATGCGATGCATCACTGCACACACTGCATTACAAAAGCAGGTCATTGGTAAAAGCTGTTCATGTAGATTTACCATCAACTTCCTGAAGCACCAACATCACATCAGACTGCTGGAGTGAAATTTCATCAGCCTCTTTAGCTAAGTAAGCCTTTATTACTTCCACTTGCCGCAGCCCTGGAACAAGGCAAACAAAAATGTTTAAATTAAAAAGAGCTAATTTATTATAGCCTAGCTGCTAAATTACTTGCAAATAAAAATGCAGTATATTAACATCACAGGTCCATATTTTTAAAAGGAGTATTGGTTTTAAGGCCTTTCTAGTATATAATCTTGTCTGAGCATTCTGTTACATTAAACACACAAATGACCAAGATAACAAGTTATTATATGAAAGAAAAAAAAACCCCACAGGTTTTAGCCTTTCAATTACTGAAAAACCAAAAAAACTACAGTCTTTATAAATGACCCTGATAAAAGGATTATTCTGGTCAAAAGAGTATAAAATTGCTCGATTTATTGCTCCTTTAAGTGATTTTAGCATATTAGTAATTAATGATCGCATTCATGTTTTTTTACTGACCCCAGTAATTGTGCAGAGATTTTATTATGGCATTATGTCCCATATAATATGCTTTCGTGCCACATGCCTGAGTATGAGTAAAGGGAAGGACAATGAAACAGACTTTCAATTTGCAGTATAATTTATACTCTGTTGTTTTAATGGGCTGTGAAAATAATATTATTTATAAAGAATGTGTCCTCTAAAGATTAAGACTCTCCCCCTCCAAACACATTTTATATGAACATATCTCGGCTGTGGAATCACTAAAGGCAGAGATGACCTAAATAGGAGGAGCGCCTTATGAGTGTCTACATTAAAACCTCCAATATGACATATTTAAAGTGCACCTGTCACCTCAAAACTCTAATACTAATTTAGGTTGTACTAATAAA
>WMED01002036.1:14190-25345 GCA_019650415.1 Pipa parva
GGGTACTATGCAACTATGCAAGGACAGATTTCACTCAAATAACCAGGAAGTAACCTGGTGTGACTATGTATTCATCCAATGATCTTGGGCTTTGTGGGGTCGGGTGAATTAAATCACTTCTGTCAATACCGCCATCCATTTGCGCTTTGCGAGTTTGTATATTAGCAATTTGCTCCTCTTTTTTAATTTCATTATATATTTTTTTTTTTGCTCACCTTTGTTTCTTCTTTTTTTTTTTTTTAAATGAATTGTAATAAAATCAAGAAGCTCCACACCCACTTTCTTAATCATGAGCGTTTGCTATATTATATATCGTGCCGGATTGTTATTCTCTATCTATAGAGCACATCCAAGGTCCTAGCTAGGCCTATAGTTATGCAACTGATGTACATTTGGAGTGGAACCTTCAAAAAAAGGCTGAAGGGTAAAGTCTAGCTCAAGTCTTCTGCTTAGGGAATAAAATCAAATTCCAAGTTTCCCATGTAGCCGAGAGTTTAGAGTCTGTTGTGCTTAAGTTAGCATTGCTTGAGCGAGGTCCTCCATATATGGCATATTTCCAAGACAAGTTAAGACTTATTACAAAGTGGGGTTAATAGGAAGTGCTGAAAAGTGAAGGTTTCCAAGTGATTCATATTGAATAACATATCATGGAATATTCACTATTACAAAGATCAGCGAAAGTAAAAAAATCAGTGCATTTGACTGAGCACTGCTCCCCTGCAACACAAGTAGGCATCAGGGGTGGAATGCAGTAGCTACAAGCTAGAATCAGCCGCTCAGATGGGAAACTGGCCTCTCCTCGCCTTGCTCACACTCCCATTTGGTCAGCAGGAAGTAGCAGGACATATTTCCTGCAGCTGCAAACTCTAAATAGGTCTTTCGGGCATTCTGTGAAGCTCATGGGTATGTCTCAGGGGAGTCTGATATTAAGATATTATCTAGTTTTCCCCAAGCTTTTAGGAAATGGGCAGACATAAAATATACAGATCTGATGGAGTGCTCCAGGTTACAGTTTGTACACTTTTTCCTGTTAGTTGGCAAATGATTAGATCTACAGTTAGTACTCGGGTTACGACGGTCTTGAGTTACGTCGGTTCGTGGTTACGACGCTTTATACGAGAGTGTTTGGTATAGTTATAGGTGTTAGAATAGGTGTTTGGATAGGCCAAGTGTTTGCAGTACATTACTGTATGAACGTATGATCTGACTTGCATCGAAATTCGGTTTACGACGCCATGTAAGAACGGATCAGCGTCGTAAATAGAGGACTACCTGTATTTCTAGTATTGTCTTACTGGACATAGGGCAAACTGAGCAGGTTCAACCATTGACATTGTAACTAAATCACAAGTGGTTTGTGGGTGACAAAGTCAGCCAAACACACAGGAAAATGAGACGATCAGTGCTTGAGGTTTCACACCTTAGTCATCAGATATTGGCTTTAGCGATTAATTATTATTAATTGTTATTATTGTTTTCAGACCAAACACAAATGAATGGTTTTAGAAATTTGTTCACAATCATGTACTATTGTACAGAATAGTGTATACCCACAGTACATTACCAACAGTCACTCACATTTTCCTTGACTACAGCAGCCACTCCACTTGGACGGGTCCTTTTCAAAAGGGGAGCAATAAGCGGAGCCAGGGAGGAACACTGGAAGTCAAAGACAGAAAGGAATGTAAGGCAATGATTAATCCTGTGCACACAATCTGATGTATATACCCTGGCTACTATCAATATATTCATTCAACCATGACTTTTCAAAATATCAAAAACCAACAGATAGCTTGGGCCACCAGTTACACATCTCCAGCTTACATACTAAAGGGATATAGCACCACTTTTCACCACCAACTACAACTCAGGGAGTTGTAGTTTATCAGCTGATTGGCATCAAACTTGTAAACACCAGAGATTATGTCCCCTTTCCCTTCCATATTTTTTGTACACCTCCCTCTTAAAAACACTTACCCTTCTCTCCCGGGATTTGGTCTTGACTGACTTTCCACTTAACTCATCCAGATCCTAGAATAAATGGTAATAATTATACCACAACTCAATGACTCCTAAGCCCATCCTATTCAGCTTTCAAGGATCTACCTAAATTAATATTTTTTCAGCATAAAAGAAAAAAGGCGTTTGTGAAATGCAATACAAATTGTTAATTCATTCTCTCTCTCTAGTTTTTTTAATTTTATTTCTAAAGCTTGTTTGTATAGGGTAATGCAAGAAGCAGAGGGCTTATTGGGGAGATGAACCTTTTGTCCAGGTGAGGTAAAGCCAGAATTTATAGAAGGACCCATCCATCTAGCCCCCCCCCCCCTAAATATGGTGTTTAGGAGGAAGCAGAGCAGAGTCTCTGTAGCTAAATATTAATACTGCCTCTGGGAAAAACCACAGGCTGCTTTGGATGGTTCAAAAGCATTAAGGAAAGCAAATTACAAACAGGATGTATTCTCTAGAGCACTGTATGTGAGTGGGGAGGGGAGGTAGACTCCCCACAGGGACCTTTTCTCGGCTGAACGCTCAGCCAAAGACTCCCGGTTACACCGAAAGGGACAGAAATTAGCATTTAAATTGGATGGAATGAGATTTTGTGGTTTTATTTTATTAATAAATATAAACCAGTTGTCAGAAGAGTGAAAAAGGCAAGGGCGGCGTGTTGGTAAGAGGTATAGACAGTTATACAAGGACCCAGCAACTCACAGTCTATCAGTGAGGGCAAAGTAGGGCTGCGGAGACTGAAGTTGTGAGATAGAGAGAAGCAGGTTGCCTTAGGGCTAAGATCACAGAAATGAAGCGTAGACTTTAAACAGCGCCGGTCAACAATTCAGAAATAAAACATGCTTGGAACTTCCCTTAGTCTTACAGTATTGTTTATAAAAAAATAGGGACAACTGTGATGTAATAGCTGGCCCAAGTTAAAGAATCGTACCAAATCATCTTCCGTCTGATCATAACTGATGTCAGAAAGGAAAGAAGTACACGATTCATCCACTGTTGATTTCCTGCTATAAAATAAATTAAAATAAATAAATCACACCACTTATAAATCAAACACCGAATGCTACAGAATGCACATCCAGAAAATGTGTAATGATTATATTTTGGCTGTGTTCAGAAATCAAAAGCAGCCAACTGTTACAGTGGAGCTCACAGGCACATAAATCTGTTTTACCTTGTGCTGTAAGTACAGGCTGCAGGAGAATGAGAAGGCAGAAACATTCAATGGAAAACTAACAATGCCCTTGCAAATAAGCCCCTTTCCTTACTGTTACAGCTATTCTTGTACACACAGACTGCAGAGTATAGCGATAGATGGTTTTGCAAATGCTGAAAACAAACCTGCTCCATTCCAGACAGAGGTAACATACAGCACCATAACTGAGCAACTGGGAATAGACCCAAGGTACAGGGTGAAATAGCAGAATATGTTTGAATTGAAAGAATTGTAGGTAGTTTTTTTTTTTGTTTGTTTGTTATATTTTTAAAATGATTGTTGAATTTCTAATATGTATTTTTTCCCCCAGACTGTGCCATTGCCTTCAGGGTTAATATTAATTCGCTCCTATTGGCACTACTCCCTTGTAAACCCTCCCCCTAGAGAATAATATTTATAGACCGTTACTAATCTTGCTGCCTGCTCTGTAGAGTACAAGTTTCCAAGAAAATGTTGCCCATTAAACGACGGTATATGGTGCAGTGCCTATTAAACTACGGTATATGGTGCGGCAGAGATTCTACTGAACAATAGTAAATACATTTTTAAAAAAGGGTTGATTTGGGAGATTATATTATATATCTATATCTATCTAACAGAGTATACTCCCCCTTTAAATTTTCCCTTCAACAAAATACACTGACCTAAAAACCATTGAGGTTTCTGTTGATTTTTTTTTGTTTTTGCCATTTAAAAATTAAACTATCCTCCATGTTGTTATCTTGTGTAGCTGGGGGTATTTACTTATTTTCCATCCTTCACCCTTAATATTAGATCTTGAAACATGTTGTGAATACTACACTATAGCCCAATAAAAGGCCTTAATTTGATTGAGGATATGCTTTAGGGGTTCCACGCTACCTTTGGAGGAGCGTGTGCACCAAAATAATTTGAGGACAGTACCCTAGAGGTCAACATTATTATTTGCGTATTGTAGCAGGGGTTAAGCGACTGCCTATAAGCAGCAGGCAGACATATATTCACTTTTCCAGCTATTTGCAGAGTTGTAATGGTCTTGTTGATATTACCATTTCATCTTCCTATACAGTATGTGCGCAAAACAAAATGGGAATTATACACAGATAGGGGTCAATATAATGCCAAACAAAAAGCAGAAGGGGATAAAGATATTGCTTTGTACTAATGTAAGTGGAGAAAGAGGGATGAGCCAAGCAGTCCGAGAGGCAGGGAAAGAGCATTATCCTGCTTATTGGTAAAGAAGTAAAACCTAACAGAGATTTAAGCTAGAAATGACCAGCCTTATGGAATGGTCCAATTGCACTTGCCCAGGGATAAAAGGAGCAGCTATATGAGGCTAGTAATCTGTAATTATAAAGGTCTCAACTGTGTCTCTTCATGTGTTTTTGAACTAAAAAGCGCTGCACATGCCAAGTGCACCCTTGCTCCTGAAGGTTTGTGCTACATAGGGATGGTGGTAAAATAGCTAGACTAAAAACCAAGTACATTAACAATCAAGTGTAACATTTGGGACTCCACACTCTGGAGTAGGCCATTGCATGGATTCTGAGGAATGGTGGCACTTTATAAAAAATATGGGTTCCAGGGACTTAAACATTAAGATGCAATACCTTTATTAGACCGAGCTTGTTTCACACAAAATATGTAGAGATGGGTAGATCAGAAGGTATAGGTAGAGTACTACAAGCAGCTGCCACTATCAGATGCCAACCTAGGGTACCCCCAATCACTGCAGAATTTATGACTTGTGAGGCGTTTCTTACATTAAGCGCTATCTCCTTACGTGACTCTGGTTTGGGTGTCTAGGGGGCTGGACTCACAAAATGAGCAATTGGCTATGTTGGGAGCTCTGCACCTTTATATGAGCTCATGGGTCATTTTGTACTGGGCACTTCTCTGCAAATGTAGGAAGTATAGCAGGCCTCAGGGTCATCACTAGTGAGGCACCGATTAAACTCCTTGAAGGTAGCGTCAGCGCTTTAGCGATTATGAGCACTCAGTGATATCACAACATGAATAATATTGCTTGAAGTCAGGGCAAATAGAAAGGTTCATCGGGGTGGGGAGGGGGGCTTAAACGGATTTTTATTTGCTCCTTTAGAAGGAGAGGAGGAGCAGCAGATGCACCAGGAGAATAATGAAGGATCGATGTGCTGCCAACTAGTATCCCTAACAGAACAAAGTTCTCTTGTAATCAACAAAATATTTGCCTGCCTTTTAAGGTTTCCTTATAATTAACCAATTTCTGCAGAGATGAATATAAATGGACTCCTTTTCTGTTGCCCTGAAGTGCACAGCTGAACTAATTTGTTAAACCCTACTCTGGATAGACTTTTGTTGGGGGGTTATAGTTGCCAAATAACCCTTTTTGGCTGCATATTAGTCAATTTAGCGCCAGCCGACAAAGCTTCAGCGGTCAATAACAAGAGCAGAATTGTCAGGTCGGTATGTGCTAAACATGATCGCTCTCATACCTAATGCTGCTCTTTATGGAATTCAACATGCCCATGTTAATTTATTTATAAAACAGCAATGCCTTATGCCTATATGCCAACATTCAATGGGCTCTGTTTAATTAATGGATGACAGATGGCAGTAGCCAGTAAATAGAAAGGCAAAAACAAATAAATTTACTTTTAAAGATAACAATTTGACATCCACTGTGTGGCAATAAGCGCCATGCCAATATACCAGAAGATACTGGTCCTTTTAACTCCTACCTTTACCAGTTCCCCACAGTTGTATTTCAGCATGGAGATACCTGCATAATTTAATGAGTTGGGGGGCGCAGGGAGCAAAGTGAGAAATGGATGAAATTCATTTATGGAACTGGTAAAATATAAAAAACAACAACATGGCAGATGTGTCAAATTCCTTTCATACCTTTTTCCTGTCCCTAGAGGTGCGGCATTGATTCGATTTTCTCCAAAATAGGCCAGCACAGTGTCACTGAGAGGGACGGCCATCTGACCATCAATCTTTAAGAGATCGCCAATCAATTGTACCTGACGCTTCTAAAAGGGAATATAGAAAAAAAAAAAAAAACTAGGAATTGTAATGTTCTAAAAACCTCTATTAAAACTAAAACTGACCAAGGCTTGTAGTTATGCCAATTACCATGTGGGTAGGTTCTAGTTTACTAGTGCATTTAATTGCCTTGACATTTTTTAGTCTTTAAAATAACACCCCCCTCAACAAAGTATGTAAGAAACAATATGTGTAAGGTGTTAGTGGTCTGATTCATCTACTTCCATTCAGTTGGTATGTTCCCAGTATCACCACGTAGGCTCCTCCAATAGGAAGCAAAGGAAGTGATGTCACTAAGCCTGCTGTTATATAAAGCCCAATATCAGACTACCATGTTTTGCAAGTCTGTTGGATCATCTGAGCCAGTCCTGCTACTCCCATTCAAGTGCATTACATTGTTGTGCAATCTGACCCAAATTTCATTACCTACTTTGGGGAAAATGTATTCAGTGCTAGATATTTAAGATTAATGTCCATTCATTATAAAATCTGCCTCCCTCCCACCTACATCATATTTATCAGAATAACCTCCACCAGAAGGTGCAGCAGGTTAAATCTCAAGCTAGTTGGAGGACACAAATTGGAAAATTCAGACTGAAGGACTAGACTAAGGGGATGTTTACCAGAAATGTTACTGCAAGAAGAAAAAAATAAGTAAAAAAAAAAACCCATCTTTCAGAGAGCAAGGAATTTACTTTTTCTGAGTCACTTTTAATAAACAGTAGAAAGCACCAGAAGAGGGTAGGGATCTCCAAATGAAACCTTAAGGACCAGTTAGTACTACCAAATTCACTTTAACGTTCCCCTTCCATGAAGTTTGATCATGGTCAGGTGTAGCAGACTTACCGCTTTCTCCAGTTCTGTTTCAGCCTTCTGGCGTTTTTTCATCTCCACGTCCACTTGGTTGCGAGCATGTTTAAGTTTGACTTGAAGAGCAGAGCGTTCAATGTTATATTTCACTAAGACTTCATGTTTCTCCTTTAGCTCCTGCTGCCATCGTTTTCTTGAAGATTCAAATTGTTGGACTACCTGTATAATTTCTAAAGCCAGACAGGAAGTAAAGCTCTAAGTGCTCATTGAAGATCTCGACTCAAACACTCTATATATAAACATTTCCTGCTAGCACAGAAACATTTATTGGTCAAGTCACAATATTTGTTATCGTTACACACATTAAATTTGAAACCCTATTGCACTACTGAAATGTGAATTGGAACCTTAATATTAAATTCTCCCAAAGGCTAACTGTTCATGTTTTTACCATGCCAGACATGAAAACCTGCTGGTAGGCTCAGGCCTCAGTACAATGTAAAACTACAGCAGTGGCCACCATCAGCCACATTCCTGGGGCGGTGTAAGGTAGGTAGGGAAATGGAGACAAAACAGAGGAAGGATAGAAGAAAATTATAGGGAATGAAGACAAGAAGGAAATATTACGATTGATGGGCTCCTGATCCCTCTGTTCCTTGTGAGCTTCAGTACACCACTGAACACTCAGGAGAGTTATTGACTAAAGTCTGAATTGTCGCATAAATGTGCGAATTCGGCTAAAGACGGTCACAATAGATTGCTACTGCCGCAGTCACAACTTCATTATAAGAATATTGTCCCAGCTGCAGATTTGCCATGGGAGTCTGCTGTTTGATAATTAGCAAGTCAAATTCTCCCTTTAGTCAGTAACCCCCTCAGTGTTTAATCTTGCCACATTAGTTTGTAAAAGCTAGTAATTTGGTTTGTATGCTAGCTATCTTAGGGAAGTGCCACACTAAGCATTTTGTTAGGACATTAAAATGCCAAGAACACAGCCCAAGGACTTTGCTTGCTAGATATTAACCCTTCATTCTGTGGCTGATAAGGAATTATGTTTTATGACATAGTAGGGGCAGAAATATGCAGGTTTTAGTTTCCATGGCAGCTAATGAACCTATGAAGCAAGATCATTCTGCAGCAAAGCTGTTTTAGGTCTTTTTGACAAGGTCTTCCTGAAATCTGCTAACCCCTGATAATGGGGTAACGGGGTGGGGGTTTTAGGGAGATGGTAGGACCAAAAGGTGTACATTTTGCACCAGAGGCCCATTCATTTGTAGTTATACTATTGCAGCAGCAGCTTCCCCAAAACCACTAGATGGTTCAAACTGAGGTGAAAGTAGGCTGAAGCACCTAAGAATACACAATGCAACTATAATTTATGGGACAACTGAGGACTGTAAATAACGTAACCCAGAGTTACGCACATCGTTTTCTATTTTGTCACTTATGTATCTTAAAATATTTAACTTTACCATCTTTAGAAGAAGCATTGAATTCAATGAACTTTAAGATGCGCTCCAGGTAGGACTGCAGTGTTTTCTTCCTGGTATTGTCCATTCTGTACAAAAGAAATAGGAAATGAATACAGACCACAGCCATTTGCAATGGTTCAAATCCACACCAATGAAACATGACTTTGATGACAAACGTACATTAGTTGTATACACTCGCACTTATATAGTTAAAGCTAATAATGAGACCACCAGATCCAGCATGCAAAGCCTCAAATTTTTATTTTCAGACTTGTATAGGGGGATCTGTAGCTGGGTCTATCTTCCTGGTGTTTTGAAGATTTTGAATTGTACCCTATACAGTAGCATCTCTAAGCTCCTAGCCAATGAGAGGGCTATCCTTGTGGAATTACATCACCTGACTTTTATATTGCATCCAGTACCAGGAAGTAATCCTCAGCGCAGCAGCAACAGGAGTCAGTCATGATGACATGCATGTAACCACCCCCCCCAAGAAAAAAATTCTGAGGATACTGCCCCTAGTGATTAGCCACAACATGACAGTTTCTGTGGAGGTGCAGCTAGTGTTGAGTATTTTGTGCAAAGGGTTACAGTCTATAAGCATCTGCTAATGTAAAGTTCTGCACTGATTTTGAATGTGTGAGAAACATGTAAGGGCTTAAAGTTTAATCAAAATGATAAATGCATGCTGTTGAAAAAATAGTTACAACAAAGTTTACCCCACTTAAGAATCAATAGTAGATTCTATATTGCCCGGTGTCTCTGTCTTTAAGCTGTTCTTTTCAGACATGTAGAAGGAGTACCAAGAGATCACCAGGACTGGCATGTGAGGGCAAGCAGAGGAGGGAGGAGTTTGCCAAGTACATGCAGGACATGTGCAGAGAGAGCAAGGAAAGCAAAAGGCGGCAAACAACTTAGGGCAGGATATAAAAGGAGATCAGCCTTGCATACCGGGGCTCTGGTGCACAAGGCAGAGTTGTGAAGAAGTACTGCTGTGTATCCAAAGGCTCATAGGAATATCAGAAGCCAGGAGAAAGTAGCTGCAAGCAATTCCAGGAGTTTGATGAAGGAGCCGAGAATCCAAGCAGAGTGACTCCAGCAGAGTGAAGCTCCTGGATGCTGATTACCCTAACCAAGAGGCAGAAGCAGGAAGGAGGAGCAGTTCTAGACTACACAGCCATCCTTTAGATTATATTAGCCTGAAGCATTCTTTTGCTGAACCTTACCCCATGAAGAGGAGGGTTAGAGGTTTCAGTTTGTGTGCTTCTTAAATGAGAACTGCACAGCTACCCTTTTGTGGCCTAGATTCTACCACTACCTCAAAGCCTTTGACTTCTTCAAAAGGTAAGTACTTTTTTCATGAAGATATAATAGTCACAAAGACAGTTTTCTTCATAAGACTAGTTGGCTGAACTGACTGGGTCCCCTACAACAGTACACCCAATATTGCCAAACCCCTGCTACAGTTTTACCAGGAAAACATTGCAAATTCATAAAAAGAGAACCGCTATAATTACTGAAACATCCCTAAATGCTACCATAATGTAAGCATACTTTCTAAACTCTTGGCAGGAACATTGCATGCCTTGGAGAGAATCAATCATTGTTTAAAATAGTCTTTGATGAAGTACATATCAGCGCTGTCCATTTGGTGGCTAAACAAAGAGATATGGAGTTCTGCCAATAGCTGCTACACCGAGGGCAGCATCGGTCACCCAGCATAGTATTACTGTACATATGGAAATCATTGCTTTGGCACAGCGCACCCTCCTACAATGACTGGATATTTGTTGAAGCGGAAATACTTTAAAACAAACAATTGCATATTTTCCCCTCACACAGATTTCCGTATAAAGCTGAGCAATGGAAAGGTGCAATGATAATTAAACCTAAGATTTGGCACCCTATAGTTTGCATGGTCTGATCTTGAGAACAATTGGATAATAATGTACATTGGTAGGATTTATTTTACTGCTTAGGCCAACAGTGCAGTTTCCACTGATGCAAAACAAAAAAAATATAAACACAACAGTGTTCCAGGAAATAAAATGAATATTAAAGCATGTTTGTATGTCCCTTAGTCATGTAGGCCCTAAAGATGCCAGGGGATTATCTGGCAGTTACAATTTAGATCATTGGCATTGGTTTTTAGAAATTTCAAGGGCACAGTCTTCAAAGTGCATGAAAGGACCAGTATGGCAACAAATTAATCACCAAGTATGTATTTATAAGCAATGAAATTGGGCGCTTATTCATCAAAGTCCAAAGGCTCGAATTCATGTCCAACGGCTACTTCTCCAACTCCACGTTTTGGTTTGTTTTTTTTTCCGACTCTGATGTGGCAAGTTTGCAGACAATTTGGATGCTTATGACGTTCGTGGACTCAGAGAGCTCTTTGCTTCACTATTAATCAAACGTCGCACTGCATCGAAGTTATGAATTCCAACAGGTCATGCCATGTCAAATTCACTTGTCTGTGCCAGATCAAAGTGATTAAGTAGAGGGCTGATGGGGCATTAGGGAAGACTGTTTACTCAAAAGTGAATATTACATCCCTTTCTATGTCATCATATTGCAGTCTTTGTCACTTATATACAGTTAGTGGCACATTGTGAGGATGAACTAGGGACAGGGAGACATA
>WMED01002037.1:8473-25153 GCA_019650415.1 Pipa parva
AAAAAAAACAGGCTTTGTAAGAGAAAAAGAGCATTGACCATACCTTGAATTCATGTGCAGTTTAATTACACAAAACCTTGTATGTACAAGAGACCTTTTTTTCTTTCTGCATTTACAAATGTTGTAAAGACTTAAACACCAGTTCAAATAAACATATCGCATATAGCATTTGTACTATTAAATACAGTATTGGAGGAAATTCTTCATATTTTCAGGGGGTTTTTTTTGCTATTGAAGGCTTTGTATTTAGGGTTTTGCTTAAGTGTTTTTTTTTTTTCCCTGTACAATGGGCTAATCTCCATGTTTGGGTAAGAGTTGCATGCAACACCAGTTGTGACGTGAACCATGTCTGGCAATAGAGAAAGGACCGTTTGTTCAGTTAGAAACACTGTTTGGAAATAAACCAAGATGAGTTCAATGTCCTGGAACAACGTTCACCAAATAAATGGAAGCGTTTAGTGTTACATTATACAATGTATGTATCTGATCCGCTTGTACATGCAAAGGAGAAGCAAGATAATGAGTCATTATGTCTGTGTCCCTTCCATACATTGTTACTTGCTTTGAAAGAATCCCATATATTTCATGTTATTTCATAGACTTAGTCCAAGAAACATATTTAGCAAATAGCACATTTTAGTAGACGCCACATTTAGCCCATGGATTTTTCAGGTTTAAGTATTTATAAACCAGTCAAATGCAGCAAAAGTACAAACCTCTAAAGATTTGGGCCCCAGAACCTCTGACTGACATTGTTTTACATTTATATGAAACTTTCTCACAAGAATAGTATGTATAATAGTAATAATAATGTAATTCCTGTGATGGAAATGAGGTAATCAGAATTGATTTACTCCCATTCTCCCTAACCCCTACCAATTAGCAGGAAGGTCAGGGTCACATATTGGGAGACATACTTTTATATATTTACTATACCAAAAGGACTAGATCTCACAGTTCCTAATGGGTAACCTAGTTAATAGTATGTATAAGATGCATGGCACGCATCTGAAATATATTATTTCAGCCTCCTTTAGCAAGTCTGAAACAAAATGCCGTAGCTTGAAATACTTAGTTTAAACCCAAAGCAACTACTCAGAGACTGGTCCTGGCATGCTGCTCTCCCTCTAATAATCACCTTTGTTTTGGGAGTAGGTCCCGGTTCACAGGTGCCACTTAATCATAAAGACCCAGGGTTCTTCAGCAGTTTCATAAGCTCAGGCAAGAGAGCTGAATCTACACTATGAAAGTAAAAAGGGGGAACAAAAAAAACATGAAGTAGATACAAGATCCACTTGACTAGGAGTGGAGACCAGATACCAAAGGAGGGCCCAAAAGTCTGTAACCAAGAATATAGATCTGAAGTTGGGACTAAGGGCAGGAATCATAAACGACTAGAAGAGGGGCAGTGCTCTGTCTGTGCAAGCTAAGCCAGCCAAACAAAAGGCAGTCAGGTTTTGCCTTACCAGCTCTTTTACAGGGAAAAGGATCCATAACTGATCCTCAGTTAAATTAATGAGCCCTCTCTGTTTGACCAGTTAACCTTAACCAGAGGGAATTGTGAATATTACATGTCCCAAATATGACTGAACTTGTCACATCTTAGTGGGTCTAGTTTGTGGACCCCCTATATCACAGCAGAGTAGTACCGGTTAATCACAAGTTGTGGACTCTTGAGGGGTTCCTGGTCTTCACCCTTAAACTGTGCAAAGTAGTACCTGGACAGTGGCAGAGCAGCAACAACTGAGCTGTAACTAAGGTTGCAGTTAAAATATTGCCAGCAGAAATGTAAAGGTATTGTGAGAAGCAGGGATTGCACAACTTTAACACAGTGGCAGAAATCTGAGAAACCCGCACGACTGATCTATGAGTTTAAGGAGAGGTGGGATTCAATTTATCATCCTGTTCAGTGAAGAGAAGGGACCATGAAGAAGTTATTGGACCTCCTGGCTACACCCATAAACTAGTGAAGCTGGAGGGAAGTACATAACCTATCTGGGAATCAACTAAGAACCGTAACTTTAATTCCTCCTACAGAATGGAAGGGGATTAGATTGCAGATTCATTTCTAATGAAAACAAAACAAACATTCACCCCAAAAAAAAATCAGCCAAGAAATGTGTTTCTAAATTGTTAATCAGCATTTTAATAACGATAATTCTAGTAAATGCTATAATTATAGTCCAAGATGGATTAATACGCGGCACATGTAACAGATATGTAGGTACACATTCATGAAAAAAATACACTGGATATTTTTTTCTCACTAAGTTACTACAAACACCACAACCATGTACAGTAGTTAAAGCTTTCTAGACTTCAAGCTGGCTTTTGATAAACAACGTTGTTGCTTTTCCCCAGACGTTGTGTGTGATACATCAGCCTTTCTGCGATCGTCTCAGCCGCTGCAACAAATAAAATGACTTCATCTGTTTCTGGCACTAAACTATATATGAAAGTAACCCAAGTGGAACATAAAGCAGCATGGGGGTATGTGAAGGCATTTGGAAAAACTGAAAGTATATGATGTGACAGGGAAATCCCTTTAACCCATGCTGGCTTTCGTGTTGCCTAATGAATCAAACAGAGACTGGAACTGCTTACAGACAGATTTTTAATTTGTAATCAGGTTCAATAAATCATACCCTGAATAGTACTGGCATGGGTAACCTATCATTTTCTGGTATTTGCCACAGCAGGATCTAATATAAGAACTATTGGCAAAAGTCTAAAAAGGTTTAATTAAGTGGCCCCTGGTCCTACCCAAATATCCTCGTACACACCATTTTTATTTACTGTTTGCTTCTACCCCTCTACATGAGACTTGTGCGCTGTCAGTTATTAGCAAAGTTTTTTTTTTTTTAGTTTTGTGGTGAATTTTCTGCACCACTGGGGCCCCTGGGATACCTTCAGTAGGTTTCTATGTTAACCCTTACTTAGTCATTCAAGCCACCACCCATGCCTTGAACAGAGAGGATTTAGGGGTTATTCACTAAAGTGCGAATTCCCATAGCAAATCTGCAACAATTTCCCCATTGTAAAGTCGTGACAATTTTCCCATAATAAAGTCGTGACTGTGACAATATTCCCATTATAAAGACGCGACTGCGACAGTAGCAGCCTATTGCGACTGTCTTTATCTGGCAAATTCGCACCTATACGCAACAATTCAGACTTTAGTGAATAACCACCTTAGTTTAGGGAACTGTACATTCACTAGTAAAGTTGGAGTTGAACCTTACATAATATTTGAGTAAGATTGGAGTGCCTACATAATATTTGAGTAAGATGGGAGTGCCTACATAATATTTGAACAAGATGGGAGTGCCTACTTAATATTTGAGTAAGATGGAAGTGCCTACATAATATTTGAGTAAGATGGGAGTGCCTACATAATATTTGAGTAAGATGGGAGTGCCTACATAATATTTGAGTAAGATGGGAGTGCCTACTTAATACCCTGAATTTACTATAAGGGCATATTTAATAAGACCCTTTTGACCTTTTCAGTTTTTTATACCCTGTTTCACTGTTAATTTTAATTTCCCTGTACTTTTTGATTCTACTGTTTTTAAAGAATGGATAATACATTTTTGCCCTAAAAAAATGTTTTGACTCTAATCAACCACAAATTATTTTTGCAAATTGGTATGATGCATCTAAATAGGGGTCAGGCAGCTTATGGTGTAATGAATAAAACATTTTACTGCTGATTTAAAATGAGACTCCTTTCTTTTAGTGATTGCAGATGGAGCAATACAGGTAGGGTCATTCTTATGGTAAATTTGTTGGTTGCTATCGCTTTGTAAGTGTATTCCTTGGAGCCGTGCTGTATTGAATTGTATCAAAGTCAACTGTTGTAGTCTTCTGAAATCCCACATTTGATTTCCAAAATAAAGTACATGAAAGCATTGGATCATATACACAAGATATGGTCTACGAAGAGGAATGTTTATGGTACCAATGGAACACATACCTAAGCTCACCAAATTAAGGTACATAACTTAATGGGGTCTATAAGGGAACACTATGCAAGATAACTTAACCCTAGATAGGGGGTTATTCACTAAGGTGCGAATTTGTCTGTCAAATTCGCAAACAGCGGATTCCCATAGTAAATCTGCAATAATTTTTTAATGTTAAGATTACGACAATTTTCCCATAATAAAGTTGCGACTGCGACAATATTCTCATTATAAAGACGCGACTCCAACAGTAGCAGCCTATTGCGACTGTCTTTATCTGGCGAATTCGCACCTATACGCAACAATTCGGACTTTAGTGAATAAACCCTACACCCTGACTCACAATTCCCTAAACTACCTCCCAAAAGAAGATCCCAAATCCATCCCCCCTTATCACATACAACCACCCTTCCCCCCACACATAGAAATAGAGAATAAATCAGACATATAAATACACATCAGAAGTTACAAATATTTATTATATCAACTCAGAAACAGCTTAGGAAAAGTATAGGGAGATTGTTGTAAAGACTTACTGATGACATTTGTTATATAACTGTTTTAAAAGAAATATGAAAATGAAAACTACAATACTAATGTTCACGACCTTACAGATATTTTTCTTTATTCTGTTATACGTATATTGTTACAACGTTTTCAAATAAAATTTTATATTGAAAAAAAAGAAAATAAGCAAAGGCATTAAAAATTCTTCTGTAAAATGGTAAAAATATTTATAAAAGACACATAATACTAACTAAAGAGTCATCATGGGCGAAATTTATTAGACTCGAAAAAAACTTTTCGGCTTTTTTGAGTTTAATCGGGAGAATGATAGTATCGCGAGATTTGCATCGTGCGATACTTACCGTGACAACCTTTTTTTAATTACATATATCCATGGAAAGTTAGCCATACGGTATAGCTACCTTTATATGGATATATTTAATAAAAAAAAGTTTGTCACGGCAAGTATCGCACGAGTAAAATCTCGCAATACTTACCGGGAGAAACTTCAAATCATTCTCCCGAGTTATTAAACTTGGAAAAGTGCAAAAAGCTTTTCCAAGTTTAATAAATTTCGCCCAATTTATGGTGTAGATGCTCAGAACTGAGTGTTCAAGGTGGTGGCTCAGGTTATTAGCAACTTTGTCTACACACTCCGGGGGTTATTGACTAAAGTGAGAATTTGAGTGTCGAAGTGAATTCTCATCACTTTGGGTGACTACTCCCTGATTCTCTACTCCTTATTGACTAAACAGTGGATTCCCATAGTAAGAGAAGTCTAAAAGAAATTGTCAAAAAATATTGATGTCAATAAAATATTGATCTGTTGAAAGCAGCACATTTTGCAATGTTTTTAGTGAGGTTCCCCTTCCGTTTAACATCAATACTGACAATCTTTTTTTTAACGGGGAAAATTTTCCGTCTGTGGATAAGTGACAGGGCAAACTCCAAAGTGAATAATGGGTTTTTTGTCAGCCTAAAGCAGGTCAACGTCTTTGGGGGAAAAACAACTCGACTGATCAGCTATATAAATAGGCGAAAATGACAATATTGATAAAATGCCACTATTTCAATAGCATTCAATAGTCAAAATTTATAACGAAAATCAGATGTGAATTTCTGGTATCCATTAATGTGTTCTATCCTGTTTGCATTTGTAAACTGTTTGAAAATAAAGCTTTGGTATTCTCACCAAGAGTATTTGCTAATCAGAAATCATCATGAACATTCACACCCTGTCTGAGAATACATGTTCACTAGGCAAAGCAAGCCTCGGTTACCTTTTCAGAACAAAACATTGATGATATTTGATAATGAGGCAGGGTAAAATGGCTTGTAGATTTTTGCTTGCGTTAACACTGTGAAAAATTGGCCAGCATTCTCCAGTAGTATACACACCTGCTCTTCTCTGTGGTTTTCTATGAATCTTATATCCCTCTTTAACCTATTTATACTATGCATTTGAAATTTTCTACTGCAGAGCTGTTTTAACGTGCATAGATGCCTAATTATTAGCATGCAGAAATACAGAGCTTGTACTTCTACGGTCCCAAATTTTAAGGCACTGAGGTTCTGCCTTTTTGTTCTTTGCATTTTCCTATACATGGAGGTTTGTGAACTGCCACCAGCTTACAAATGTTTTTAAAGGTGGTTGTAAGCTCAGATGTTTGTGGAATTCAGAAATTTGAATTCCACTTTTTTTTTTTATTATTAACCTTACTTGTCTGCTACCTGCCTCTGCTTACTGACTATATATCTATATAAAATATGGACCTGGTCTTTTTGAACTCTGACTCATCTCTTGGACTTCCTTTGCTGTCTTCAACCAGCCTAACACATATCCTAATATGGTAACATATAAAGGATTTTCTCATCATAATATCTGATGTTATTTACACTGTGTTATCCCATTTTATAGTGAGTACATAACTGTATTACTTTCTTTGGTATATATATTTATGGCAGACTTTAGAGATATAACAAAGGAGGAGAATTAATCCATGCTTGATGACAAAATTGATTCATATTCAGATCCTATCACTTTTCAATTTAATTAATAGGTTTTTCTAGTCATTTCCCACAAATTATTATTCCTGTGTTTTCAGGTAATAATATCACCTGTGTGGTATTCCCACCAGACATTTTGGAGCATTCAAACTTGAGTCCCATTGGATTTTAATTGCCCCAATATGTAGTCCCTAGAAAGGCTTTTTATTCTCTTCAAAACCCTTTGCCCTTAATTTGTTTTTTAGGCACTTATAGTATAGATAACTCTAGAGTAAACTCACAAAATAATATACAAAACATGATCACAATCCTATAAAAAAAAATCAGAGTAATTTCAAATAAAATGCTTCACTCCTGAACGCTTGATTATCTTGATATAAAATGTTTCATATCTCCTCTCTCCCTCCTAGACTTGGCACCAGTATAAATGCACTGCTCTGAACACTTTCTTAATTTTGAATGATTTTCTGTAGATAAAGCCTCTAAAACTGAATGCAATATTGAAGGTGAGGTCTCAGCAGAGATGTATAGAGTGGCAATATTCATTCTTTTGTAATATTTACAAATATAACCTTAGAACGTTTAAATCCCAAAGAATGCAAACAATTAGTGAAATATACAACTTGTCAACTGACATGTTGTTTTCACACATAACAAAATTGGTAATCTTTTAAAACTGCTTGAATAGCATATTTTTTTGTCACTACTGATGTTTTTGTATTTTCAAAGTATAAACTTACAGTCTGAGAGGGGAATTCACGATTGTGCGAAGTGAGCTCCGAATCCTTCGGCTCACTTCGCACAGACTGTTACGCGCTCGCTGTTGTCCTGCACACGGATATCAACGAGCGCTTTAAAGCGATTCCAGTCTCAGCGAGGCGACTCAAGTGGTCTCACCGAGACTGGAATCCCTTTAAAGCGCTCGCTGATGTACGCGTGCAGGACATCAGCGAGCGCATAACAGTCTGTGCGAAGTAAGCCGAAGGATTCGAAGTAGGGGTGGGCGATATTGCAGAAAATGATATCTTGATTTTTTTTTAAATTACCCCGATAACGATAATGGATGATATAGACTAACAAGCAAATAAAACATAAAAACAAACCTTAGAAGTATACTGACACGTGTGCCTGTTGCTTCAATCTGTGTTCGCTGCCCTGCTCCCAGCTCCTCCAAGTGTGTTCTGGTTTTGCACCTCTTGTGTCCAGCAATCTGAGGTATGTAACCCGAAGCTGCTTGTGGGTTTCGGTGTGCATTTCTACTAAGAAATGTGGGTCTCCGCTGGCAACTTTATCTTTCTAGGCGCGCTGCTTTCTGCCCACCTCCCGGAAGCCGCACAAGCATGGAGCCGCACAGGCACAGGATATTGCCGTCTTGCAATATCGTAAGAACCCGGTGTGCGATAGTATTGTGAACGATACATATCTCACACCCCTAATTCGGAGCTCACTTCGCTCAATGGTGAATTCCCCCTTGAGTGTTCTTACCATTCACTGACAATGACCTGACAAAAAACAGTGACGCGAAAGGTTTAGATACCTTAGCCAAATAAATGCAGCACAGAGATACCCTGACACTGTGCAAACATATACTGGTCTATTCACTAAATCAAAAGAAAAAAACAGAGAGATGTACACACTGAATTAGTGGTATATAACCATACTTTACTATACCACTGTGTAGATATCAAGAAAAGAAAAACAATGTTTCGGGGGCAGAAACCTCCCTTCGTCAGGTTACAAAACAAAGTGAAAAGTATTTAGAGTCATGGGTGTCTTTAGCCACTCCCCAAGTTTAAACATGTTACTGATCAACCTCATTTGCCCCAAAGGGAAGTCTTTTGGGTTTAAAGACTTGACACTCATGCAATAGAATACTGAATAAGGGTAACTTAATTAAATAACATGGTTAAGGTATTGTGTCCAGTTGCCAATAATCTTAAAGGCCTATTTTGATATCTTGAAGAAATTTGGAAAAATTTACTGTGACCTTTGATATTTTTTGATATATTTTGTAATAACTAGTTTATCAAAATTAATGTATTATTATCCACTCTATGTACAGTAATTCAATACATTTGCTTGCTTTTTTTTTTTGTAACAAAATACCTTATTTGGGACTCTCCACACATCAGAAAAAACTTCTGTATCTACTTTACTTGGACTTTAATCTATTCACTTGTATGTATTGGTCACATGACACTTGTGTTTAAACTTGGGGAGTGGCTAAATGCACCCATGACTATAAATACTTTCACTTTTTTTTGTTAATATACCACTATTTCAGTGTGTGCATCTTTCTTTTTATTTCTTTAGGATGATATGCAATTGATGCTACCAAGAATAAAGAGAAGTTAGCACCACGGTACTAACAGCATATTAACTGGATGTGCATGAACCTTCAATAGAGTTTATATACCAACTACTATATTTTAAGAAACACCGCTTGATTCACACAAATAAAGTGTTGATAAAGTAACAACCAATAAATTAGGTTATAAACAGCATTACTATATCTAACTTTTCCAGTAAAACAGGGCAATAATAACTCAAGGTTTGTGTGTTAAGCCTTGAGTTAATATGGCCAGCAAGAAAAACACAGGATGAAGTGGAATGTAATATATTTTACATATTTTTTCAAATATAACCTGCCAAGTACACAGAACAAAGTACAAATGAACTGTGTTTCTGGCAATGAAAAATTGAATTAGTCCAATTTAGTAGCAAAATGCATGGAACAGGCTTTAAAAAAAATAAAATATTCAGTGGTTCTGAGTGGTTCTATTACACCAAAATGTTGTCTTGGAAGCTGAAAAAGGTTCAAAGAAGCCAACAAAATTGGTAAGGAGAATAGAGGACCTCAGTTATGAGGAGCGGCTTAGGGTAAAATTTATTAAAGATGGCTATCGCTCTTTCCGAGTTTATTAAGCAAGATCCTGCGTTGTTCCTGTGAGATTACGGCGCAAGATTTTGGTTCGAATTTTTCAATCTCGATTTTTCAATAAAAAGGTAGACAATTGCTACCAACGTAAAGTATGGCTACCTTTCCATCGAAAAATCAAGATCGAAAAACTTGTGCGGTAATCTCGCGGCAACAACGCGAGATCTCTTATGATAAACTCGGAAAGACCGAAAGCAGTCTTTCCGAGTTTAATAAATGTCACCCTAAATTTAAAGTGATATTGAAGTGGGGCTTCCACCCTTTGGATTCTGGAAAATGTAGTCCCAGGCTGTACCATTTTGCTTAGTAAATGATGCTTAGCTAACAGGAGCCACTGGAAAAAAAATCACAAAAAACATAAGTTACAGGTTATGTTTCAAAGAAAACTCACAGGTGTCAGTATCACTTTAATAGGGTGGATGCAGTGCATAGGTATACATCGTACTGGGTGAGATCTGTTTTACAACATGGCTGTTATCAATAAAAAAAAAATGCTGTATTTTAATAAATGTCATGGTAATCTAAAAGGGAATTTTTATTTTTAGGTGTTTCAGGTCCTTCATTATTTCCCAGTGGCCTCTTTAAAATTGAGTGGCAGTAATAATGCTTAGCAACAAAACAGGCATTTATTATTGCTGAATAAATGCAGATGAGGTTAATGTACTGTGTCTAAACCACTTATAATGGCACACAACTTACTGTTGCTAATAAATGTGTATAACAGTCTCCTCCATAATTTCTCTGTAGCTATGAGCACGTATCCCACAGTTTTACAGGTAGGCATAATACTGCTATGTTGACATTTGTTGTATTGCTTTGAATGAATTGGTCACCTCCAGAAGCAAAGAATGTGGTTTTATCAGGTTCAAACAGGTACTTGCCTTCCTGACATCATACTTTAGGTTCTTGTATTTTATTACAGCCAAAGGACAAATAATTCATGACCTCTATACAGTCTGAAATGGATTTTTCTCTTTAAAAGTGTCTTCCCTGCCTTTTGTAACTGATTTGTAATTGGCTTGATTATTGTCAGACAGTTTAATTTACACCGATTATTTTTTTCTTTTGTCTCATTTACATTGAAATGGTAGAAAGTTGTTATTTAGGACCTGACAAAACCACTTGAGAGTCCGCAATCATGAAAAAGAAGAGACCTCACAAACGCAGCTGTGCTGCAACCCTTTATTGGGTAATAAAGTGAATATATAACATGCTTTGGGCGTCCTGCCCCTTATCAAGTGTGATAAAGTGCAGAACGCCTGATAAAGGGCAGGACGCCCAAAACATGTTATGTATTCACTTTATTACCCAATAAAGGGTCTCAGCACAGCTGTGTTTGCAAATTCTCTTCTTATTCATAAATGTGGATTATACATTTGGGAGACTTCACAATTCTCCAACGAAGGAACCTGCTCTTAAATATCCACTAAAATACGCATTTCAGACCCAGAGAGAACCTGTATACTATAGGAAAAACCACTTGAGAGTATTTTCAGATATTTTTCATAATTACAACAAAAGCTATTATTACATAGTTTGGCCATTTAATGGTTTTCTATTTTGGTGTTTTTTTATATATATATATATATATATATATATATATATATATATATATATATATTAATTCAGGCATTTATCCATAAAAGATAGATATAGCACTGTCTCCTTTAAACAATTCCATGTGAAGATGATGACTTTGTATTTTAGGAATCCATTTTTTTTTCTGGTGTTATCTGACATTTTATCCCATTTTTGTATAAAAGGATAACTCTCTGTATTTCCGCCAAAATGCTTTCATATCATTGCAGGAAACTGCCACGCCCTAATGAGCGTTAAGCAATCAGGTGCTTCAAGACAAATTCAAATGTTTAACATTTTTGCCCTAAGGACTTCTAAGTGTGTCCAAAGCACTGACATGTCTTCAAAACAGAACAATAGAAGAAACATTTGAACTTTTCTATGTTCCCATGTCAGCCTTTTACCTTTTTTCTTTAAAATTTGTATTACTATTTACATCATGAAGCCAGGTGTCAAAGAAAATAAACATGCTTCCAATCCCATGATTTCCCTTTTACAGCCGAAGATGACAATGGAGTCAATTATACATAGTGGTATCATAGTGTTACGACCACATGAATTACAGGAAGCAAATAAGCATTTGGAAATCTACAGGCATTGATAGCCAACCTACCTCCATGTACTTACTGTCAAACTACACTGTATGATATGCATATACTATACTAGCAGCCGTAGTTGCTTTAAACCATAGTCCAACAAAAGCTGTAGGGCCCCAAGCCCTTGTTAGAGGGTGAAGACATTCAGTGATATTTAGCCGTATGTTCTCAAACATCAGGTACAGTTTCTTCCTCTCTATCTCCTAATGTGGCAGAATCTTTGTGCCTTTGGACCAATAATGAAGTTTGTTATGAATGTGTATCCAGTCAGAGCACAATGCAGCTGAGACGAATGCAGAGAGACACAAATAAATATACACATCAAAGTGAAGAGACATAAAATACTGTTTGGGGGATTCACATAAATTATATTTTGCCACTGATTTGAATTTTTCCATTTCGTTCAACAGCTCAACTGTTAGTGCTGTCATTATTCAGTGGAACTGTGTTTGGGTTGGTTTTATGTGCAACAAGAGAGTGAGGAATACTACTGTACAGAATTGGAATCTTATCAGTAGACATGTCACTCTTTTAGCATTCCACTGAATCTACAAATTAAAACTTCACCAGCAGAACTACAAACTGCTCAGGTTAGAACTTCACCAATACAACTCTCTCAGGGTAATTCATCAACAGGAAACCTTTCGTGAGGTCTAGTAACTAAAAGCAACCAATCAGTTGTTAGCATTCACTAGTATAGAGAAACTAGAATTCTAATTGGTTGCTATGGGTTACTGGACCTCTGTAAATGATTGCTCCTGTTGATGAATAACCATCTCCATTAAAATTTACTACAAACTGCACAGGTAGAAACCTCACTAACAGACACTGGGTTCACCATTGCTGTAGGCTGCAGACAAGCGAAATTCACAAGAAGCCTTGTAGATCATGCTTTTAACTTACTGGTATATGAGCTGTACTTGCTATCGCCAAAGAATTTGTCAGGATGTTTTATTATTCTAATTTCCTTCTTTCTTTGTGCAAAATACCGAGACAAACATTTAGGCTTTGTTGTAATATTTATTTAAATACAAAATGACTACTTAATTCCATACCTTTGAGAAGTACAAACAATTTGACTTTTTCCTTTGTACTGGCTTCTTTGTTATTAACTGTACTGTGAAGTCTTTCAACACAACTGTGTTTTTGCCTTTGGCTTAGAACATATTGAAAAATACCTTTACTTAATGCAAGATTTAGTTTTGAATGGAAAGGTTTATGTATAGTTGTGACCACAGATTAAGGTTTAATGCACTTAAATCACCATTTTGTCTGTCACAGCAGAGTTTACAAGACAGCTCAAGATAAATGTTCAGTGAGTGTACAGTAAAACGATTTCTGTTATCTACCGATAGACTTTTTAGCCACAGTAGTGCACCTCTAGTACTATACAGTAAGATAGACAAGGTTTATCCTGGATAAGCTACCCACAGCAAGCAATCATATCTTTGCATTCATTATTATGGATACTAACTGTTGACTGGTTACACCCTTACAATGGAGATAAAATATAAATAGGAAGCCATAGCACTTGATTATAATCAAATAATTAATTTGTAGGGCCATTAACATTAGTTCCTAGACAAAATCAACTGGTGAACCTTGATAAACAGAAGACACTGCCAGATATTCAACTATCTCATCTACTGCTTGGGTCTTTAGTATATTGGTATAAAGGCTCTCAATATCAAGAGTTGCCAATAAAAATGAGTTACTCAAAGGATAAAGGTCTAAGTCCTTAATCTTCATTAAGAAATCTTGAGTATCCTTAATATAAGTGGAAGTTCTTTGCACCACAGGTTGCAACAGTGTGCCCAAATATATCCCTATAGGTTGCAGCTATCCACCACACATTGAGATAATTGATCTGCCAGGGGGACGATACAGGATTTTTGTGTTTACACATGTTCTGTGGTTTTAGCCCTACACTTGTGCACTTCCTGTTTTGTTTAGGCAGAGAGTTTGTGTCTCACCCTCTGAGCATGCTTGAGATCCAATTGCTGCTTGTTGCTATGGATGCTAGCAGATGTTTGGACCGGTTGTGATGTCACTTCCAGTCCACAGTCAGCTTATCACAGCGCATTGGATGGTTGTCTTGTACATCCTGCGTGCCTTTGGAGATGAGTGCACTTGTGTTTTACCATTGGGTGAGTGTTTTATAAATCCACCATTTTCGGTAGGGTCAAGTTTTATTTCTTTTTTTTCCTCTGGACAGCAGTGATCATGGCCTAAGTGGGGGTGGGTGGCATGCAAACTTTATTTTGCACCTTATGCATTAATATGTGTTTTTAAAATATAAGTTAATAATTGTTTTGATGTTTTAACTACTTTCAAGACCCAGGAGTGCTGGCAAACTGTTTTTGAGATATATATATACTGTATATATATATATATATATATATATATATATATATATATACTGTATATATGTATATGTATATATGTATATATATGTATGTATTACGTGGGAACCCTATCTCTCTGGGATGCTTTCACTTTTGTATTGCAGAGAGATTTTTCAGGCGAAGATATCTGATACATTGAATTACACATGGGTCTGAACTTTCTCACTGAGTTGACAGTTAATACCAAAAACATCCAGATAGTGTCTGTGCAATGTCACAGGAACTTAAGCAAGTGGTAAAACCTGTTTAAGCAACTAACACAAAAACAAATCACACCTAAAGGTCAGAACACAAAGGGATTCCTCCCGCGAAAATCTGAAGCATGACGTCTTTTATACCACTCGCGGTGGCAGGAGTACAATACTCATAAATACCCGAATGCAAACACTACATGTGCTGTTCAATTCTCACAATGTAATGTAGGGAACCTGTGTGCATGACTGCACAAATAAGGGTACCTGTCCATTACACATGTCAGATGTGAGATGTCAAGCCACAGGAGTCAGGAAAAGTTACTTCAACAGAAATAAAAAGGGGAATTTATCAACAGGTATAATCTTTCTACAGATCTAGTAACCCATAGCAATTCACCATAAATCCATTGTATAAGGGAGCTATACTTATAAAAATAGATTCTCTGATTGGTTGCTATGGATTATTAGACCTCTGTTCATAAATTCCCATGATAGTATCAAATACTATACATACACGAGGCCCCTAGTGCACTTTTGCCAGCAACCCCCACATTTTGAAGGAAATTACCTGTTTATAGCAGGTTTTGGCCCTTCCCTCCATGTGTCTGTAAGAAGCTGCCCCTTGTCTCTCCAGTACCAAAAGTCCCAGATTCTGCATCCCACAGTCAAGGGTCCTCTTAGTACAAGTCCTGAGTCCCTGTCTTAGAGTCTCATCCCCCTCCAGTCCTTCCCCCAAGCCCAGGAGCTAATTGACACTGTTCCAGTGACTACCTGGGGGGCGGTTCTGTCCCAGTGTTCCCTCCAGCAAACTTCAGAGGTATGCCCTGATTCTATAATATCTGAACTTCCCACTTTTACAACCCCATTTTTTTGGGTCCACTTTGATTAAACTGAAACCTAGGGCATGCTAGAAGAGATATACAGTAAATATATAAGCACACAAAAACAAATATGAAACTATCATTTTTACCACTTTAACATATTGTCTTTCTCCCATTACACTCCTTTTATTTAACAATAATGGCATTGACAATATGGAGCGTACACTCAATTTGATAAAGACTCTATTGCACATTATACATGTTATTAGATTCATATAAGCATTTACTTTCAAGTTGCCTTTTACCTAGGGAAACAGAAGCTAATTTCCACTTTAAAAAAATGTCATTCAGCACAGGAAATGGTGGTATCTGCACTGACCATCATGGCAGCCATACTAGCAGGTATGAAATATGCATTTTCTTAAAGGTGCACCGAACCCCAATATTAATTCATGTTAAAAATACACATATATGGTCATTAAAGTTAACTGTGATAGCAGCAAGTAATAAGTTACAATGCCAAACTGTTTATATTGATAAAATAGTTATGAAAATCCATTGGAGTCTAAAAAAAGACACAGTTTTATATCTATAATTACCATGTCTCTAGTGAGGCAGCTTACTCTCATTTGATTGAACCAGAGATAATGTCTGTTCAATCAGCTCCAGGTACAGTGAACATTCACACATACTAATCAGGATAGTGGGTCATACAATTTGAAACAGAAGCTAAAACACGGGGCTGTCAAAGTCAGCACTTTAAAACGGTTGCAATATATAAGTGAACTGATTTATACAGAGTGCCAATTGACAATGTATGTTTGCTACAGCATGATGAAGTGTGAACAGTCACGTAAAGGTCTGAATTTGCAATTTCCTCAACTCTGCTTATTCAGAACACTGTGATGTGGAGAATTCACACCCAATTCAACACCTTAGAACTGTACCAGACTTATGCACCTCTTTGCATTACGTTGTGTGTACATGTGTGCCATTTATAAATTGAAGGAGAGAGCATATTTAATGTGAATACGGAGTATAAATTATGGTCTGTTATGCCTGGAGCGTTAACACTGAAGAAGATTGAGTTCCTGCGTTTTTGCTACAAAATTGATATCCTGACTATTCAATACTTATTTGTGCATATGTGTGGCCAGTTTGGCAAGGCGTACTGCTCTGAATGTGCCAATTAACTTCACCAACTCAAAGGTGGCAAAGTAGGGTGTTGATGGCAGAGTTCCTGCTTGGCAAAAGGCTTCCGTACACTTAAAACGCAATTAATATATAGTGACCAATTAGCAACAACACCTAAGAATAGTCCAAATGTTACAAACTGGTGACAATGTCCTTTCTTTGACTCAATCCTGCCCATTAATAATATTTTGACATTAATGTAAGAAAAATACATTCATAGGGACATATTCTCCTTTACACATCATGGCAATCATGGGAAAAGTAGGTAACTTCACTTCACTTGACCGCATGACTATAGATATGCTACTGTTCAACTGACTAATTCTGTCTATGTAATAAAATTATATCATGGGGTACAAAAATACTCAACAAAATACTCGAAAAACACAAGAAAAAAAGTAATGAAAAATGCACACAAAACATAAAAAAAACCTCAGAATGTGTAAAATTCAGTGCTGGGGCTGTAACAGAAAAA